>OW052222.1:216128586-216158586 GCA_932526605.1 Nephrotoma flavescens | reverse complement strand
GACCCAAATGTTGTCAAGATCAACATCTTTCAATTTCGGCCATAAAAAGTTGGTTATTATCGATCTATACCGATCTCCATTGACAGTAACGGTGTTACTAGCTTCATTTCGAAAAAAATACGGACCGACGATTCCATAAGACCAAAAACCACACCAAACTGTCAATTTAGGTGACTGGTAATGGTTTTTCATGAATAATTTGTTGATCTACTTCGCACCAGAATCGACAGTTTTGTTAATTTACCGCATCACTCAAATGAAAGTGATCCTCATCGAAGAAGACGATTTTCTGAAAAAAAATATCGTTTTCAAATTGTTCTAAGGTAAAATCAGCAAATTCACGACGTTTACGGTGGTCCAATAGCTTCAGCTCTTGAGTGAGAACAATTTTATACGGATGCAAATCCAAATCTTTTCTCAAAATCCGCCAGGTTGTGGTTTGAGACAGTCCCAATTCTTGAGAACGTCTTGGAATCGACAAATTGCGGTCTTCAGGAACACTTGCCTGAACGGCAGCAATATTTGCATTACTTCGAGCGTTTCTTTGTCTTATTGGCACTTGAACATTATGTAAAGAAAATGTACGCTCAAAATTTTCAACAATTCGAGTGTGCTCGCCACTTGGACGATTATTACGACTATTAAATGGCAAAATCGTACGAAAAGTTGCAATTGGAGAAGGATTATTTTGATAATAAAACTCAATAATTTGTAAACGTTGTTCTTGCGTATATCTCACCATGATGAAATTGTAAACATTACTGAATACAATGAAACAAAAAATGACAGATCATGACATATTACAAATGGCGGAAGCGTCACTTAAAAATCATATCATTCCTATTGGAAAACCCTATATATGCAGCATAATGAGCTGATTTTATACAATTTTGATTGAGCATGATTTTAATGCGCAAAATATATGAGTGAGAGTTGATAATTGAGTCATGGAGAATTTATGTGAAATTCGCTGACACAAAAATGTCCGTGCTCCGAAAACAAAATAAAAATAGAATATCGAAAACGATATACAAATAATTTTTATAGTGTATTGCGGGTGTTTGAAATCAAACACACAAAATGGAAAATATAATTGACGATATAGCTATTCAAGAACTATTGGGCGTATCCAGCACACTGAGATTCTCACTGTTTTAAGTGAGGCCTCACCAAATTTTATATGAAAAATTCTTTTATTTTTAGTGAGCACTCATTGTGCTGGATCTGGATATGCCCGTTATCCTCCTCATCATCATCGGCATCATCAATATCGATATCTTCAACAACATCCAGATCCAGCACACTGGAATGCAGTGTACGGTACACTGCATTCGGCCGTAATTAGTACCCTGCGAATCTAATTTATTCTGAATATTACGCAGGGCTGACATAAACCTATTCTCAATTTCAATGTATACACCATTCGTAATCAAAATGCTACATTGACGATACAGAATATCCGTTTTCTTCAACAACTCGTAATGCCGCTTTAATTTTTCCTTTCGTACCTGATATTTCAATAAAAAAAACGTCCGAACGACTCAATATGTAGTTTTCGAACGATTTACAATCGTTATTGATTCAACTGCTTATGACCTGAGCCTGTATCTTTTGCATTCATTTCATAATCCGCTGATTGGAGGTTTAATTCGTCTTCGAGGTCAATATCCTTTTCCTCAACTCAGATCTCCCGTTGAAGCTCCAATTTCCCATCCTTGTACTTTTTTTTATTTTTTCGATTTTATGATAGCACCCGTGGCAATATTTTCTGATTTGGAACGATGATTTTCCATTTTTCAAGGGTTTTCATCCCTTTTCCCTTCTCTAAATATTTCACTAATCCGGTTTGCTGCCATTATCGACAATTTTCGATATTTCGCCATTACAGTTTCGATTTCGGGATCTTTAACCAACCCAGTTTGGATCTCCCGGTTCAGAGCCTTCCTCTTGAATTTCATCAAGATCCAGCAAAGTGTATCGCATCTCGTGATTGTCCAATCTGTTAATGATCATCCTGAGCTGTTCCATTTTTGCCCGGATATGACCCGACAAGGAATTGAGCTGTTGTTATCCTCGGCCTTAAATTCTGAAAAATAAAATTTTCTCCTTACAAAGTTCTCATACAAAAGTTCTCAGCATATACACATTTTCATAAAACTAAAAGATCATTCAGACCCAAACAACCCTATATTAATAACCTATACCGAAGGTTCATCTCAATAATTCTTGCATGAAGGCTTCCAACCCCCAAGACTCCACAATCTTGACAGCTTCCCTTTCCATTCTAATTTCCCGCACAAATTCTTCCTATATAGCCTTCTTTATTTTTTTAAATTATTCATTACGTACCACTCACTAATTCCTTCCACATTCCACTCAATCATCACAGTGTGGTTCGATCCACCAACCCATCAACGAATGTTCCAGATAACAAAGAAACAGTCGGACTTAAGAACTTCCGCTGCAGATCTTAGCCTGCTTTGCTACAGACATAAACACTACAAATTACAGGCATACAAGCTGAAGCTACCGAGGTACTAGATAGCCTAGGCGGCCAAGTGCAACTAAAACACAAGCTGCAGTAGTAAGATGCCAGGATCACACAAATTGAATAACGAGAATATTTTGGTGAATGCCACTAGTATTGGCGAAACAAAGGTGCCGTATTTCCTCAGGGATGATAACACAAAGGTGAGAAAGAGGAGCGAAACGAACCCTGAGATTCAAAATAACCAAAAGTTGAACGACCCGAAACTAAAGGAAGAGGCAGAATAAATCTCAGGGTTTTGGGTCGTGGGGAAGTTGAAGCTTGCGTGCTCCTGACCTACAACGTGTAACAGAATAAAATACAAATCAAATCCAAATTAAAAAAAAAACTGAAAATAAATTAAAAGACACCAGATTTCATCGAGGGAATTTGAGGAACGTAATAAATTTAATAATAAAGCCAAGAGGCCGATGCCCAGCCACAACGAAGCAGCATAACACGGTAGAGACGTTTCCCTAACAGATAAAGCCGCTGTTCACCTGGAGATACCTCTAGGCAATCTCCCACAATTCACACTCCGATAGCTGGATCCTATCGGAGTGCCACGGAGAATGTACACTGAGAATGTCTTGTGAAAGGGATGATGGGGAGTGACAAGCCCAGCCTGCAAATGTGGAACCGACACGAAATGAGAATCCCCATCCAAACATACCGACTCGAAAATAAATTCAGTATTTTATCTTATTATTAAAAACAACCGAAACTAAATCAAATAACCAGGTTGACACTGGGTCAAGATAAAACCAATAGAAAAAGAAAATAAGGCCGAATGCAAAAAATTATACGTCGTACGATTTTTATTCAAATACCAAAAGTTGGTTCAGCGGAAAACAAATCAGAAGCGGAAGGAGGTTAAAAACGAACAAAAATAGATCAAACTAAAAATGGTGATTAACTAAATCAAACAACAAAAATGGTTGCTGCATGGGACTAATTTGGAGGACGAAACCAACGTGCATCGAGTGCGCGCCAAGCACCGGCCATTCGGCACTTGATTACAAATATATTTTTAAAATTTACAAACAAAAAAATTAAAAATGAGTAAAAGAAAATGCAACTTAAAAACAATGGAAAGAAAAAAACTGAGTTTAAATTGACCTTTTAAAAATAGAAGATAAAAAAAATTAAAACTAACTAATTTTAAAAAACTAGTACCTCCTGCCAGACCTTCGGAAAAAGTAATAAATTAGCGGCGCCTTCCCACCTTTGGATAATAAAATATATCCCGTTGGGCGTTTTCCTGCCTTTAAAGGTATTTCGCCAAATAGGCCGTCAATTACGTTGCTTCGCCAAAGGCTGCATTTCGCCTCAAAAGGCCATCAAAAACCTAGGGCGTTGTCTCGCCCAAAAGCTGTATTCCGCCTCCATAGATCGTCAAAAAAAACTTGAGCGTTGTCCCGCAAAAACCAAATCGCACGACTGGCCTCAACTGGATACCCGTAATAAAAACTGTTGAGTGCGGCGAGCCTCAATTGGCTGCCCGTTGGAAATACGGTACCATTGGAAAAAAAACTAACCACCCGGTTTGTACACGCAGTACTAATGTACTAACTCTTAATGGGTGGTCCTTATTATTTTTTCAACTAACTTTGCAACACAAGTTTTGATTTCTTTTTTTTTATTGTTTTATTACTTTTTAAATATAACACTTTAAGTTTATAATTTTCAACAACAAAAATTTGCGGCTTACCCACAAACAAAATTATTTTAACTTATCGTCGTGCTGCCAAACACCGTAAAAAATTCAACAATCATAAATTTTATTTTAATTACAAAATGGCGAGGCACGCCAGACTCAAACAAATATTATATTTTTCTCATCAAGACAGTACCCGACTGTATTATTCGAAAATCCAGACTAGACTCTTTCAATGAAAATCGAAAAAACTCTTCACCCTCTCACCAAAAAAAAAAACATTCCAGAAGCATATTTTTTTTTGATGTATCTTGTTTTGTATTTGTGTGAGCGTCACTTGCTCACCCTTTCGTACCGCGGATCAACCATACGTACCAAAACAAGAAAACCTTCGACGTTTACATGAACAGTGGATATAATAACGGAGGCTAATTTATGGCAATGCCGTCAATAAAAAGCATCACGACCATGGAGTCGTAACAAAGAGTTGGTGAACAGGTACTCTGGCACTGAGATAACTGGCGACAACTCAGGCAAACCCCAACTGGCCTGCTTAGATAGATTTTAAGGTTTAGAAGTAAGCAAATCAAAATCCATCGTTCGTAGTGGTAGGGCGCCTCACCGTGGGCAACAAGACTCAACACATTGCATTATTGTCAACAAATTGCGCGTTGTGTAAATGGGCACACGATTTAAACAATTGCACGAAATTTCAACAAAATACCCACTTTATAGCGATCCCAATTCATTGCTCAAGATCAATTCTGCAACAAGTGTTACAAGGAGAAACAATTTCTCTGCCTCGACTCTATACCATGTTTGGGAATGGGAATCACAACACATTACTACGCTCCAATAGTCAACCACGTCCACAATACACTATGCTCAGCGAGAAAATATTGGTCACCTTCCGCGTAGAAGCACAATTTTTGACAATGGAAACCTCAAATCAACATCTTATTGGGTGCCGATTATTATCCAAATATTTTGATGAACCAGATTGTAAAAGGAAACCAAGGAGAATGATGGATTAAATTTTAAATACAGTGGTCAACCAATCATCTATAGGATCAATTTATTGGTTACCTTGGTGGACATCGATAAATAAATATAGAAATTTTGAAAAATAGAAGAACTACAACCTAAGAAGTTTATGACAGAAGAGGGTGTGAAAAACATTTTCAGTAGAGTTGTCGCCGAGGTACCAACGGCCGTTATACTGTGTGAAAATCTTTTAAACAAAACGTACCATCACTCGGATCGCCAAAGCAGAGAGTTTTTGTGAATTTTCGAAAGAATATCGTGAGTATATAGAAGAGTACTGTAATCTAGGACATTTGATTAAGAGTACGGAATAGAACAACAACGAATATTACGTTCCTCATCACGCAGTGTTAAAGACAACTATGTAGTACTACAACAAAACTAAGAGTAGTTTTTGACGCATTCACAAAGCAGCCAAAATACAAGAGGGTCTGATATCGATTCTAGAAAATGTAAGGTAGCATATACAGACAAATAAAGGTACATCGGGATGATAAACAATACCAAAAAATACTATGGAGAGCATCAACGGACAAAATCATAAAATCTTACAAGTTAACAACCGGACGGTTCGGATGGCATCTGCACCTAATCTAGCGATCAAGATATTGCAGCAGCTAGCGAAAATCAAGCCAATCATATTTAATGATGGAGCAGTAAACATATTATGCTTAATTTGGAGTCCAGGCACTGATACGTATGAATTCGAGGTGAACCTCAACAACAAAGATGAACGAATGACCAAACGAAAACCATTAAGTTGGGTATCTCCAACTTTGATACAGGCCAAACTCTTAATGTAAACTGTATGGATCTCTAGACCGTTTTAATACAAACTGTAAGGGTAAAAACTCCAAGATGGATTAATTTTGAACCAAGGATATAGGGGAAATTCCACGGATTTTGCGATGATTCCGGAATAGCTTACGCAGCAGTAATATACTTCCATGATAGACCAACAAAGGAAGCAACATTGTTGACATCAAAAACAAAATTGCCACCGATATCCACCAAGTTAACCTTACCAAAGTTTGAGCTAGGTGGCGCCACCCCACTAGCAAAATTAATGGATACAGTACAACGAGGCATGAAGATGGACTAAAATCCAGCACATTTTTGGTCAGATTAAATGGTAGTTCTAAGTTGGGTGAAAAAGATGCCCCCGAATTTAAAACATTTAGTGGTAAACCGAATCCAGATATCCAAAGAGTAAGAACCCCATCTCAGTGGTTCTACGTTAAATCCCTCTACAGCCCAGCATCGATGCAAATCCACCAATGACACACCATTTATGGTAGTGCGGTCCAAATTCTGTTATAACGATGCCATATGTTTAACACCCTTGGTGTTAGAAGACACATCTATCAAGTTAGAATAAAAGGCATACAGTGAGTCACATAATTGATGACACAACACTTTAACCAACTAAAAATTGATTTTATTTTGACCTTCTATTAAGACAATAATTTTTAATTTGGTTAATATTGGAAACATCGGTTGAAAGTATGCCGAGATGATTATAGGCAGTGGTTAATGCAAAGGGCTATATGCGACTAGATATAAAGTTTAATCATATTTCTAAAAAAACAAAATTAAATATATAGTTGTGCCTTTAATTTAGAGTCAATTATTTTCGAATCTTTATAATTAATTTTATTGTGCTTTTAAGAAATTGAACTTTTCAATATGAATTTTCGGCCGTTTTACTTGAAATGAACTTAAAATTAATTAAAACTAAAAAAAAAGTTAATTGTACATGCAGTTTCAATAAAATGTATAACTTTTCTATAAGTAAAACTGCTTGTGCCTTCAATTTTGTGACTACTGTATGCGTAATAGGAAGTACAATGGCGACAATTAAAAACATATTCGACCGACTGTATCTGAAATGTTCTCATTTTAACACCATAAAAGAATTGTGGTTTACATAATGAGGTTTATCAATAAAAAGGTCAAAAAAGAACAACTGAAGAGAAAAAAACACCTACGGCGTGAGAAATAAAAATGTCTACGCACATTTTAATCCAACAAAAAGAAATGAAAACACTTCATGAAGGAAACATGCGATCTCACAAATCAAAAGGGTATTGTAAATAATAGAATTTTTTTTTAAGAAATTTAGTTTTACTCGTCCACCCAGAGTTCAAAATACCACTGAATGATCATACCATGAAAAACATCCTGTTATAATTCCTAAGGATCATCCAATAGTTAATTTAATGAGTGAAGAAGCATACAAAAAAGCGTGGAGGAACATAATTAACTTTGGCTCATCTCAGCAGGGCAGATACTGGTTTATACACGGTCGAAATTTTATACGACATTTCATATCAAAATGTATCAGGTATACCTGACTATTGATGCGCAGCCCACATATAGCATTAAAACATGCTAAAGTATTCACAGAGGTCCTGACAAATGAAGGCCAAGGTCTACTTAAATTGGCGGGTCTCTGACAAAATTACTCAAACTTTACTCATTTTTACTCATACATCTTTAAGACTCACATTTGTCCTGCATGTAACAAGAACCTCGGATTTTTTTATATACCAGTATATTACAATAATAAAAGATCCGGGTCTATTCGAATTGAGACATGCCTTTGCCATAAAATGAGTTGGCCTCCTGTGGTAGAAAATGAAAGTCTGGTAAAAAATCAATTTTAAGTAAATTTTTCGGTAAATTCAATTATTTCTCAAAAATTCTATGGCAAACTGGTCGAAAAATCTGTTCTAAATTTGATTTTTAGAATAGTAACCGATTTACCGACTATTGGTTTGCAGCCTTAATCAAATTACAAATTATTTCCAAATTTGCAGAAATCTCTTTGTATCAGTAGACGCTGCAGCGTAGATGAAACTACGAGATCTAACTCTATTATACGATAGGGCCTCGAACAATTAATTTACAAAGGCTGCGTACAAAACTTAAGGTAATTCGTTTACTACGGTAAAACCCGATTTTAGGACAGAATTTTCGATCAGTCTTGCATACAGTTATCGAAAAATAATTGAATTTACTGAAAAATTTACTTAAAATTGACTTTTATTCTAAGTTTGGCACACAGACAAAGTATACGTTTTATCCCGATATTAAGCTTGTTTGAATAGAATACGCTCTGCAGCTGAATTTGTTTGAATTTTGGGCATGGGCGGCATACGTGCGATCATACGTGGCAAATAAGCGGTGTCGAGCATTCCCAATTGCTTTTCAAGTTTTGTTTCTTTATATGCGTCCTCCCTAAAGTCTAATGAAACTGCTTTATTTAAACAGATGATTAAGACAGTAGATATCTGTCGCTGTACTGTAATTCGGTTGCGTACTTCACAAACAACTTTCTTATTAGTACAAATAGAAATAAGCAAATGAAATGACAGACAATAAATTTAATTGCAATTAATTAACATTAACATTAACATAAAAATTAAAATATTTTTATTTTTGCCGTTGCTATAATTGAATAAATTAAATTAACTTTGACCAAATTAATAAAACAAAAATAAATAAATTAAAAATTGAAATTAAATTCATGTGCGAGCGGCAAAAACGGCAATCGCAATTACAGTTTGCGTACTGTCGTTGACGTCCACTTATGGAAATCGAATTTGTTTTTATTTTTATTTGTAATTTTTTATAGTTCCATTTCAATTTTCTTTTTTTGTACGTAATTATTTTAATTTATTTTACCAAATTAAAATAATTTATTTAATGAATGAGTGTACTTGAACAGCGGTACCATTTTGAACCTTCGTGTGAACTTAAGAAAACGATTTCAGGTCAAGTGTAAGTGAAGTGATAAAAGGAATAAGAGCCGAAGACCAAATTTCGAAAATGGACAATGATGCTGAAGCGCACGCTTCATTATAAATGAGCTGATATGCTCAAAATGGAGTGTGTGGTTCACCAAATTGCAATGTAAAGTAAATAAATATTTATAGATAAATTTACACCAGTTAGATATTATCGATTTGGTTTTCTCTGATAAGGTATTGAAACAGAAAGTCGAATAAATCGAGCGCCACGCATTGTCAAATAAATACCGTACTTTGGTAATGCCTCAACCAGTCAGATTTAAGAGCTTAAGCTGTGCTCCGTTTTGGATCACTTAGGAGAGCGGTACGACCACCAAAATTTTAGAGGTCAGTTGTTTATTTATGACGAGAAGCCTATAAAATTTTGGTGATTGTAGCACTAGCCGAAGTGGTGCAATCGGCGTGTAACTTAAGCTCTTAAGTCTGACTGGTTGAGGCATAAAGCTGTAAACAATTATTAACCAAAAATGCGCGTTTTACGTGTACAAGCGAGACCTTGAAAATTAAATCAGTGACTTTGTTATTGTTTACGCTTTTGTTTATTATCAGACGAATTAAAATTAGATTTTATAGCAAACGAAAAAAAAATGAAAAAGTGCTATTAAAAAATTAAATGGTTTATGTCTTTGGAAAAATTATTATGGTAAACTGTAATCTGTGTTATCGACTGCTTATGTCACACTATATTTTCTGTCTATGCTATATTTGCCATAAAATAAAGTTTGTGTGATATATCATAGAGCGCGCTAAGTAAATAGTTGTATTATTTACAAAATACAGGTGACCCTCCAAGAACACGGTATTCGAAGAACACGGATACCCATTTCCTCTAATTACACGGTTTCAAATAACACGATTTTCGTTATTGTCTTAAATTTTGTTTTTTGTATGTCATAACACAAAATAAAACGTAACTTTTTACTAAACAATTTACTAAATTAATCGTACTAAAACTATTTGACTCAACGATAGTTAATACTCAGTAATGATAGTTAATACTCAGTTGTATTCAACGAATTTAAGATTACTGAGACAGAAAAATTTGGTGGGCTCTACAAGTGGAGAATTCCTTAATTTAAAAAAAAAAATATTTTGAAATTTATTTTCAAAAATATCTTAACCAAAATTTCTTTGACTGTACGAGATTTAGAAAAACAAAATTTTGGAAATCATGGATTTAATGAATTCAAAATCTTATTATTTCGACATCAAACTTCCAAAGAAACCTAGCAGCGTTGTGCCGTATTGTCTACATGACGTAATTAATACATTGTCTACACGTTTAGAAAATGGTCGAACATTAATAAACTTACGTCGACAATGTCAAAAATTAATCATAATCATTAGATATTAACAAAACCACAATATTTATTAATTATTCTTTGGTTTCCTTGTTTATTGCAAAATCTTTAAATATAAATACATAATTAAAAATAATAGTAACTTTCCCATCCGAATTTGATTCAAAATGGGTCTAGATTTAATTTCAACTACACATATAGAATCTAACTTTCCAATATTGAATAAATTTTAGATTTTTTTTTTTTAATAAATTTTAGATTTAAAAATTATGGGGACCTAAATTTGTACAAAAAAACAAATCAATTAAGTCTTTTTCCTCTCAAAGCCGGCGAAAAAATCGAATAATATAGAGAATTTCAAAGCAAACTGTATTCCGATTGGGGAAATTTCCACCGATTTCAAGAATACAGCCCCAGGTCAGATTATGAAAGTTGTAGAGGATGCTTTGACATTCATGAAACCTAAATCTACATATGAATTGGTCTAACTTCATCCAGTCCAAATTACTACGAAAAATGCGTCCAGCTTTTAATTTATTTCACTACGATGCTACTTAAAATATGTCCTGATTTTTGACAAAAGTGCAGTGCCCCAACTCAAATTCATTGCCCCCAACACGACAAATCATAAACATATAATCCAGCCATTTACGAATTAGTCTAACTTCATCAAGTTCATATTACCTTTAAACATACGAATTACCTTTAAACATACGAAATTAATTTTTATTGATAATCCAAATTTCGGCGATTTTTTTTTCGTAAAAATATTTCAAAAACGATTCGAGACGAAAAATGTAATACTTACGACATGTCGGCAGAGATTTTTTATATTGAGATATATTTATATTGAGATATTTAAGGGTTTGTGCGTTAAAATTATTGGTAACTGGTATTAAGTCGCTTTTGTGTTTTTGTGACCTTAAATATGTTAGATTACATAGTGTAATACATCTTACTTGTAAAAGAAGCTCTTTTTGAGAACTTGCAATGAATGAACTTAAACCACTTTCAAAAGTAACAAAATAACTTACAGTGAACAAAATAAGTCTGCGTACACCCTGTCTGTTTATTAAAATTCAAAAAAATACAATGTAAACATATTTCGAAATTTATTCTTTATTAACAAAAATAATAATTATTCTTAATTAAAACCATTCAAACAAAAATTAGTCTAAAATTTCATTAAATTAAAAAAATATATTTTTTTTATCTTTGAACATCAAAATTCATTGCAAAAAAGTCTGCGTACGTTTGACATAATATTAAAAATTCAACAAAATAGATTTCACATAAATATTTCGTCGGATTCCCCTTAGCTTGGACAACGGCCTCAAGCCTCCTTTTCATTGATCCAATTAGGTTTGAAGTCACCTGTGGTGATGTTTTAGCCCATTGCTCTAAAATTTTGAATTTCAGAACAGCTTTAGAAGACATATGGCGTTTGCGCACTGGCCGATCGAGTAATTCACATAAATGTTCGATCGGGTTGAGATCCGGCGATTGAAGGGGTTTCTGTAATTGTTTTCGCACGTTATACAAAAGCCATTCTTTGACCACAAAAGCCGTATGCTTCAGATCGTTGTCATGTTGAAAAACGAATTCCGATTCTAGCCCCAATTTCGACGCACTATCCACTAAATTGTTTTTTAAAATATTTAAGTACATCATTTTAGAGTCTATAAACTGGACTGGTTCCCAAGAAAAACTAAGAACAGTAAAAATTGTAAATTTTTTGTTTTTAATGTAGATGAAAGTATTAGATTTAACGTAAAAAAGGACAGCTTGATAACTTGAAACAGATTTTTTGTATAAATAAATTTATTTAATAGTAAAATTAATTCATTTATTACAAAATTAAAATAGCATTGTCTTAAGAGTACAGAAAATTAAAAAAAAACAAATTTTTGTATATTTTATTCTTTCTCCTCATTTAGATTATGTGTGAGGTTTGTAAAATATTGTAATATATGTCTTTGTACTTAGAAGTTGGAAAGAGACGTACATTTTTATAATTTTCTGCGGATTAATACATTTTATCAATTTTTTTACGTAAAACAATCCACGCCAAAGTTATTTTTTGCCAAGTGGACTTAAACCTCAATCTAATTTATTTTTCGTTAACTAGCTAATTTTCAAAGGACTAAATCATTGCGATTTTGATGATACTAGACTAAAATTGATTATAAATAAAACGAATTATAAGAGTTGTGCTTATTATTAAATTAATTAATATAACTAAATTTTTTGGAAAATGGACTTATACCACTTTCAAAATAAGCGGATCATAAGTCGATAATGCAGGGGGGTTTCGGCTGAAGTTTTCGACTAACTTCAGTAGTATTTTTACTTTAGATATGTTGCTTTGGTAAAATTAAGCGGGTTTTACTTTAATTTCTCAAAGCAACAGCGTTTGGCTTTAGTTTTTCGATGCATTTAAATGTTTTATGTCAAATTGTGATCGTGTGATAATTGATTATTATTTAGTTTTAAATAAAGATAAATACATATATAATATTATACACATTTATTAAAATGAACTAAAATTAACAATATATAACAAATTATATCCGGATTATTATAATTGTCCTACTAATTTTACGACAAGAAAACCTTTAAAAAAAAATAATTAAAAAATGATCGCCCTGCGGTGAACGTCATAACTAGAAAATGGTTTATTTTCCTTAAAACTAATTTTTTTTTGGTTTATATTAAAACGTCTTCGACTTTATATAATGCAATTGTTGTTGTATGCTCATTTGCAACAATCGCAGAAAATATAAGAAAATCATTTACAAAAATGTTTCTACATAATAAAACAGGATTTTTAATTTTAAAACATCCTGTAAAATTAAAAAAAAAAAATTGCAACGTTTACCATTCGTCACCACTTTATTTGGTGCACCTCATTGCATGATTGTACCCTTTGGAGTCGTGATATCACAAATGCGAGGTACTTAATGAAAGAACACAAAAAAAAAAAATTTTATGTAACTAAAGCCCAGACCGTACAATTGTGATAATAAATATATACCTAAGCATCAGCAGATAATTTTTTGTTTAAATGTATGGCATGCCGCCCAACTATCACAAACGTGACACCATCGATAAATAAACCATCGCATTAATATGTGAAATTTTGGTGAGTTGACCTTTAAAACACCATGAACCAGATTCCTTAAAAACATTAGGATTTTTTGAGAAAAACCACCCTCACATTTGTGTGGTATGAGCTTTCCCGTATACATTATCATAGTTGTTCTATATTGAATTAGTTCGTATTATTTTTTCATATTCCAGTGCCGTCTCATGTGAACCCAGATGAACCGACAAACTGATCACTCACAAATAAATGATAACGACAACATTTATCTTCAGAAATCAGGTTTCATTAAAAGTAAAATAAACCTTATATTATATATTTATAACATATTCAGGTATACATATCACCTCTACACCTCATTTTCATCTATCAACCATCTACCTTTGGCAAAAACAACTAAAAAAATTGTATGTTGTGAAGTCTATGTGGCACATGCGTGATAGTGAATTTTTAATCACAATATTTAAATACTAAACAAATATTAACCTCAATTTTCGTATGATAAATTTATGCGTTAACATTTTATGAATGAATATACATAAAAAACCCTCGATTTTTCTCAAACTTTAGTTTGTTTTAGAAGTGAAATAACCGGCTTATAGGTGGAATCCAAATCGAGTCAAAGAATATTTTCAGAAAACCCGGAAAATGGCATGTCGAAATGACCAAATTTTAACCCTCACGATTGTGGCAGCTGGGCTTTTTAATTCATACTAAAAAGAGTTCAGAAAAACAATTTTTGGTGGTAATATTTTTTTATCACATATGTGACATACAGGCTTTAAGCTATACAAATAAAAATTATTTGTGACATCTAGTCCACAATTAGCTCAAAAATTAAATATAGTTGGACTCGAAAGGGATAAACAGCAAACCATCTTCGCTATTGGGTTAATTTATAAACTTTGAAAATCTACTTTATCGACACTCGTACCAAAGCTTACTCAAAGATGGCACCGCATATCACTTTAAAATAAAATAAAAAATCGTTAATTGTATTTTACACTGAAGTGGGATAATTATATTGTACGTTCTCAAACTAGTAATTACGCGTAATTACCGTTTTTTTTATTCTGTTGCAATAGCGAATACTTATAGGCGGCGGTCGCATCTCGAGATGAAACATATTTGAATATTTTTTTAATTACACGGAAATAATGAAAATGTTCAAGTACTAGTTTTACGAGCTCAAGTAGGTATATAAAATATGTATATACGAATTGCAATTACCGCAAGAACCCGGAACCAACCATTACATTTTATGTTGGCCATAAATCATCCTCAATGCTAATTACCATATTAATCAGCAATAATGTAGTAAAACAAAAGTGAAAACATCGATATAATTAAACGATTTATAAACAGATACGACGTGTTTATCATGTCTTTTTGTACACCGCACACGCGTAAAATTTCGCGTTTTTAATATTGTTGTTGGTGAATTGTGCGTTATCGTATACAGACAACATTATATGATAAAACACGTGCAGCAGCAACAACAAAAAAATGATTTATTATCAATTGAAATGAAATTAAAATTTATTTAGTACACAAAAAATTAAAGAACTAATTCATCTTAATTTACAAAAGAAATTAATTTTGAAATATAAAAGATTGATTTTTAATTTCGTTCGTATATCGAACTTGATATGCGCATACCAAATACTGATAAAACCAAATCGCCTCAAATTTTGAGATTTTCTCTACTTAAAACATAAATTATGTATCAATAATTATTGGTAATTTTCTAAAACGGCAACAAGAACAACCTAAAACCAAAATTGCTATGCTGTGTAAAAGAGTGAAACACGTCGCGTTGTATTAAGAAAATATTAATGATGCCGAGGTGTTAAGGTGTTATGTTTGAAAATTATTGGATGAATTTGCTATGTTTTTTTGTATCCTCCACCTACACGAGCGTTGTTGTTGATGTTAATTTTGTCACTAACCGAATTTATTAATAGACGCGCGGCATTTTAGCTTATCTACCATAGAATGAGATTTATGATTTTTTATGTGCGTTTATGATTTAATTTATTGTTTCACATATCTGTTGATTGCTTTGGTTTGTTTATGTTAATTCGAAGGTCTCATGGTGTACGTTCGCGTGTAGTAAAACTTTTATGTGTATCATTATGGTAATATTGTGTGGATCCATAAATTTCTGGTACTTGTATGATATTTAAAAGTTGTCATCCAATTTTTTATTATTTTGAAAAATTCATTGAAATTTTATTAGGTGGTATGTCATGCGACGAAGCGGGAAGCATGTCCAAAATATATAAAAATTGATCAATGAAATTAACAAATTTGGTAGCATGCAGATTATATTTTGGTGTGTTATTGATTCATAAAACAAAAATTGCAAATATTTATGGTAATTTATATTTTTGTTTAGTCATTGAGCGATTAATGCCTAGGTCAAAAACTCCCAAACTTGAAATTTGTGAAAAGTTGAAAAAGTATTACTTGAGAGCATCAATTGAGCTACGTTACTTTAAATGTTTTATTATTTTTGTAAATTAGAATAACCATAATACCATTGAAACAACGCTCTTATTGGGGCGTGCTTGAGAGTGTTGTTAAAAAAAACAAATTTAAAATTTGGAAGCTGCCACTTTATCATCGGTATTAGATTTATAGATTTTATCATTGAAACTTAACTCTGCGATTAGGACAGGGTTGTTAAAATGAGAAGCAGGAAAATAAAAAACAGTCATTTCATGTCATTTTGTTAGTTCGCGATGGAGTCGTATTCGATTGAAGACCGTGTTAAATTTATTTATGAGCACTACAAAAATGGTGAAAAAAATCATTTTTATAGGGACGAGGCGCGTTCGCGCGTAACGTTGAACGAGACAGTAAACAAGCAAAACTGCCACATTTGGGCCAACGAGAATCCATGTGAATGTCAAGAGTGGACGCTGCAGCCTCAAAAAGCGACTGTTTGGTGTGCTTTGTGGTCAAAAGGAATCATCGGACCTTAGTTTTTGAAAATTAGGACGAAAACGCGGTTCTCATCTATTCCACGCGATACCATGTAATGATAACGGACTATTTTTACCCCAGTTTGATGGAATCAACTCGGCGAATAATTTTTCAACAAGATGGTGACACTTGAGGTAGTTTGCATGAGAATATTTTCGAATTGCAAAGCGTCGCGGAAATGTGTATTGGTCTGTTGGTCTTCAAGATAATGTGATAAACGAAATTAGACTAGGTATACTTTTTATGAAAGATTTTTGAAAAGCAAAGTGTACGTTGATGGTCCAGCCACCATCCAAGATCTAAAAAACAACATCACTGCCGAGATAAACGCCATAGAACGTCCTTATTGGAAAATATTTCCAATAATTTTGATCTTTAAACCTTCAAAATAAAGTACCCAAATTGATTAAAAAAATCTTGCGTTTATTTGCCTGCGTGTCAACTACTTACTTCACACAATAGTTAGGGAGATGTATTTATGACGTATGTGAAGTCCTTCCCGGATTCTATCCGCGAAATTAAAATGAAATTATCATGCAACACCAACATAATTATATCACTTTAACTCTTGTGTGAAGTTGGCCCCGTTCCGTTTTATATTATATTTTATTCCAAATACACTTCACATGTGAAGTTATCCCCGAAATTTATTATATCAAAAATAAAAATGTTTATTAAAACTATTTTAATTCGTATTAAAAAACTTCTTCTAGAAATTATTAATGAATTTCATCTCCATTAAACAAATCCATAAGAATGGCGAAGTTCGAGGTGGCCTTTTCCAAAACTACTTCCAATAACACATTAGAATCCCGTTTCAATCAAACATATACAATCACATCATAATCGGGTGGGTAAAAATGGGCCGGCTTCCGCCCAGATGGCCATATTCCAGAACTTTTCCAAAAATTATTTAATGTTCTCATTTCATCCACAATGCCCGACTTCATTATAATCGGTTATGAAATGACCGAGTTCTGTCCTAGGAACTTCTTCCAAAAATGGTTTAAGAATCCTTTTTCCATCCAACATACCAAACCCCACCATACTCGATTGAGAATTGATCGAGTTCCGCCCCAGGTGGATATATTCAAGAATTTTTTTATAAAATCAATTAAGAATTCCATTTCCATCCAGCATACCAAATCCCATCATAATCGGTAACTACAAAATGGAAAATGCAAAATTGTCCGTTAAATCGATGGTTTACTGTAATTTAATAAAATGAAGTAAAATAATTTTTAAATTGGCTCATAAACTTCTTAGATTATGATAATAAGACGGAAAACACATATTTTACATTTAGGAAAACACGAAAAAATTGTACCGTTGCAACCTAGCGAAATTCGGTTCCGAGCAAAATATTTACATGGAATTTATTTTAGACCAAAAATAATATTTTAATTTGACATGTAAAAAGTATTAACTTGTCGGATCAGAGCTAGATGGTTTGGGATGGCCAGACCTTTACGTAGCTTTTCGCCGAATATGAACAAAATCGTAGCGTTGCAACCAAATATTATTTTTGGCCATTGAATTCTAGCCAAGTTCTCAAGGCTGCTGCAAGGGGCAGACTACTGGCGGATCAGGCATACTAACATGCCGCGAGGGCGAAGGCGGATGATCTCATTTCTTTCCATTTATTCAATTACTTTCAATGATGTTCCCTTTCAATCACCCAAATCTGTACTAATGGAAGCAGCGTGGATGATGTGGTTGTTGTCGCATATCTCTATCTGCCACGCACCTCCGATGCTCAACATTAATAAGTGCAAAATCGTCAGTTGATCATGTTTTTAAATTATCAGAATGACAATGAAACCAGTGTAGTGCGTCTACGCGTATTTCCGAATTGTCTACATGTTGGTGTCGGAAATAGCGTAGACAATAGATTTTTAAGAAGACAATGTCGATAATTGGTAGAATATGTAGACATTTCGTAGACAATGTAGGTTATTGCTTTTTATTGTTGTTTCTATTGAATTTCTGTACAAAGTCGTCATCTTATAGTTTTCCAGTTTAAATTGGGGTTTACCAGTTAAAATTCAATTTTTATAAAAAAAAAAATAGGTGAGATTGACATACGATATCTTGGCCAATCTATATGGCTTCGATAGTAACATTTTCATTTGCGTTCGTACACTGGTAGCTCCCGTAACTTTTGTACCAGACGTTTACACGTTCTTCCCGTCTGCCATGAACATTTTGGAAACGAATAGTTCATTTCTGATTTTAACATCCGTTTCTTGAACAACCTAGATGGGACTACTTATAGGGTAAAGGAGTTTTTTTGATAGATTTTACTGTTTTTGGGCCAAAAAAATGTGCCTTACAGATAATGTGCTTTTTTCAGACTAACATTTTCTGACAACTGTGATTAATCTTGTCTGGAACAAGAATGCAGGTGAGGATTTTTTAATGTAAGCGATATCCATTTGATTATCAATCGACTTTCGTTTTTCCTGAACCTTTCTCACAAGAATTAGTTTGCTTGAAATGGGAGGGAGGGATGCAGAGATAGATCAGACAAAATCAACTTCATCCTCAAACAACGATTGCTTGGATTAGTACAAATTTGGGTCATCGCCTAGGGACATCATATGCAGAAGAAATCTAATTATGGAATGAAACGAAACCTCCCCCGGAATGCCAGTATACCTTGCTCGGAAGTCCTGGGAGCTGGTTATGATTGGACCTGTCATTCATTAGTCCGAATTCAAAATGATTACAGAAACGAATACTAGAATAAATAATGCAAAACGGCAAATATCGATTATCGGCTTTTGTACACGAACAAGAATCGAAAATTGGAACGTTATCAAATCGAAATTTTCGGCCTCAATGAACTGAGATGGGAAAACCGCGATTAATTAACACAAGCGGGGGAAATTTCCCTGATTAGATACTCTGAACGCGATGAATAAGGAGTGGGCATATTTACAACAGCTAAAGCAAAAGGCACTAGAGGAATAGAAACCCGTTATTAGCAGGATAATCGTAGACGTCCATTCAAAATTATCTATAGAACTAAAATATTCATTCTTTTTTTTTGGATTTTTGACTTATAGATGACAATCCGCGAACCAGCGTTATTGGAAAGAAAAGTATGGGGTTGATTATGTATAAGTAGGTGTCGATTATCATAGTCGTTGTCATACAGTTTGACGCGAAATAGGCGAACGAAATAGAAGAATTTCCTACGGTTGTGTATTTAATTCGAGAGTACTGAAATAGACCAATATACGGAACAATCACAAACACCATTACTACAATCGAAAAAAACCAAAGTAAAATAAAATATTCAGTGAAATGCCCAAGGATGCACAGTGAGTGAACAAGATAATACATCAAGAAGGTTTTAATGCAACAATTGGAGCAGATAACACCGACCTGACAACCAGCATTGACAATTAAGCATTCGACTCTGTTGATAATACTAATGAAAAACGACACAGCAACTTCTGCATCACAAACCATTCATAGGAGTCAGCAAATGTCCACACAAAAGCCAAAAACATAACAGGAAGATGTTAAGACAATGAGTGGTGCAATTATTCAAAGTGACCACCAACTGGTAATATCAAAATCCAAAATTAAGCCTGTTGCTGTAAAACGGATCAAGAAATCATCCAATCTCCAAAATATTGTAGAAGAAGCCATCAGTGTAGAACAACAGTGGAAACAAACAAAAAAAATCTATATAGAAACTGCTACCAACACACGAAGGAGGGCACCAAGAATTTAGACGCAAACCCTGAAGCAGTGATAAAATTTTGAAGAAAATTGAACCTCAAGTTGCAAATTTGCCAGCAAAATACATTAGAGCTGAATCGTCAATACGATATGGTACGAATGGCAAGGAGTGATCGTGTACAATACACTGAAAGCATTCTCTAGGCAGAAGAGCAACCCAAAACGCGACGGGCAACGACTTCTGTTACTTAACGTAAGAAGAGTATAAGTCAACCCGAAATTAAGAATGTAACAAGTTGGCTTTAGACCAGGGCGAAATTAAACCGATAACATAACACACATCATCATTGAGCAGTCTAACGAATAGATTTCACCACTATACCTATATATTCTTCGTGGACTTCGGACGTTCATTTGACACATAGGAATGCAATATGGAAGGCAGGTGAAATTGACTTCCCAATGAAATTAAGCGAACGCGTATAATCGAATAGGTAAACGAGTTCAATACAAGGGCAATGCGTATACTCTGGTCACTTTTGTTCCTAATAGTACAAGGTAGCGGTGGAAATTAACTGAGAAACTCAATCACTTCAAGTTTAAAGTGACTATTTGCTATGGGTTTAATATAGTCAGTAGAAACTGTATTGGGTAACGGCCAACATTCTCTACATTGTCGATGCCATTTTTGTAATTTTCTATATACATTGTCTACACATGTATAGAATAATAATTACCTACGCGGTGTAGACAATACGGCACAACAATGATTGAAATCAATATCAAGTTTATATTAGAGAGGGGTAATAATCGGTCAATAAACTTTCTAGGTCTTTGAATATCGATTCATAAATAAAAACGACTTGGTGAGTCGCAGTCATCCAATGGTACTTAATCGCCCCATCGCTGCCCTCGAGAAGTCGCTGTTTCTTATGGTTCATGCGAATCCGATATTTGATCTCCTCAACTATTTGATCAAAGATGGAACGAGTGATTTTTGATTCGATTGTCGTCACAGTTTATGCAATGTGGCTTTAAATATTTGCTCATTTTATTATTAAAACCCTTATGTTTACAACCAGCATACCCGGATAAGTTTTCGTGTTTTATTGACCAAGATTTTAGGATTTAGGATGGATTTAGGTGACTTATCAGCTTGAAATCTTTATAGTATCTTAACAAATTAAGTTTTAAATTAGATTTTGCAAAACTGTAGGTATCAGTTTAAAATAAAATTATGACGTATTTTCAATACTAAATGTATGGAATTATATCGACATACCCGGGTATGCTGGTTGTAAACATAAGGGTTAACTTGTACATTTCCATGTTGCAATGCTTCTAAACAGTCATTTGCTAAGGTTTGGTTAGTTTGTAATGGCTACATCTGCCTAAAACTTATGTTACATCTCGTTAATTTGTAATATTTTTTATAAGCATTTAATTAATAGACATGTTCATAAACAAAATCTCAATTAAGTCTGACAGATACTCGTATACGATCTTCATTGTATTTGGCTTTATATGCGTGTGTTGTATTTATATAAATTAAAAATCATTAAGCCATTATTTTCTTAATACCAAGCTTACCAACAAATAAGTCAATTTCTATCTACGAAGATGAGCTGTACCCAAATCAAGGTCACCACCACACAAAAATTAGAAAAATGTTGTACAATAAAATTTATTTATTTTTTGTTTATGTTTTTCACTTTCAAAATTTTTATGTTAATTTTGGCTCCAAAACAAATCGAAAAGACAAAAACCACTATCAAAAATAACAAGAAAAAGAAATTTGAACTTTTTTTTATGAACTTTTCGATTTCATTTTACGATTTAATATTGTTGCCTCCAGAATAGTCCAAAGTAGTTTAAGTCCACCCGCTATAGTGCTTATAAATGGAATTTGGTTACGTTATCTTACTATTTCTCGGAATTTATCTGCTTTCTAACCTTAGTTAGCAGTATCGCTTTATGCTGCATTTATACTATTGTTTTCGAGGTTGTTTTTAGAGATCGTTTTCGAATTCTATCCTGATCCTCCATATTTGTTTTCTGTCAAAGTGTCAAAACTGTGTGAAAATTTTCAGTGTTCATCTTCAAGCGTTTTTCTATTAAATTATATGAACAAAATTCATGTACGTGAATTTTTACTATTAACGAATTATTGAATAAAGCAATGTAAAAATGTATAATTTCATCTAATTATTATGGCGTGGTTTATTTTTGTTTTTACAGAATTTGTAAAATTCATGATCCAGCCCGCGATAAGGAATTTTTACTTGAATTAAGCTGGGTGGACGAATTAACTAATGGCTTGCACGTAATTCTTGATCCCAGCCCCAAGAAACGTGTCATCATCTAGTATTTCAATTGCAGTCATCGAATTTGGTTCGTAGTCTCTAGCTATCTCCTCGAGCTGCTTATATTGTAGTAATGTAATCGATAGTTTTTTTTCTTTAGATATAAGGCCAAAACTTTATTAATGGCTACACTCGAGCCCTAAATCTTTATCACAGGTTCATTCATAAAGATGAACTGTACTGTTGATAGTAGCTAATACTTTGCCATTAAATTCCACAATAGAGTAATACGCACCTTTAACCTCTTTCTCGGCAACCAAATTTAATTTTTCATCAGCATACACTTTTGGTTCTGATTCCTCCAGATTTATAATCCCTGTACCAACAATATAATAAGTATTTGGGTCGAACCCAGGCTTGGCCGAAAATTAATGATATCCCAAATTCCGTTTGGATCAATTGATGTGAATGTAACATCTCGAACGTGTTTTGATCGATTCTGAGTAAATTGTGAACCTCAACTTCTTAACCATATTCGGTTAAGCCCCCAGAACTACCTGCACCGGTTTTTGGTAGAGCGTCGGAACATGAGGTACATGTTACATTGTGATAGCATCGATGCAGAGGGACGTGATGGTACCAGGACAATACCATTTAGTATTAATTCTTTCTTTCCATTATAATGGAGCACGAAAAACATTTGAAAAGTATCGCTACTTCCAATTTATTCCGATTTTCGGAACGATGAAGTTCCATTTTACTAAAAATTTTATTATGAACTGTGGAAGAAAAACCGAAACTTATTTCGGAAAACAACCAAAAAGATGTATACGCTACTTTTTGTGTTTTCGAACATTGTGTTGGGCCCTATGAGCCGATAGCATCGGCCCAACAGCCATATTATCGATAAGTTTTTATATGGGAAAGCAGCAACAACAACTAAAACCGAAAAACAACCACGAAAACAATGTTTGGAAACATTAATATAAATGAAGCATTAGGCAAAATGTTGTTTCAAATTTTATTAAATTTGAAATAAAAAGGAGGGTGCATTTATAGATTAGTAAGATTATTGACTTATCAATTTCATTGGAAGTGTCGCCTTCGACTTAATAACTAGAATAAAGTTCGATTAAAATGACTTTTTTGTTATAAGGAAAGCCAATTTAGACTTGACTTGGAGTAGTCAGAGAAATTGATAAAGCAATGTACTCCATAAAACTCGTAAACAAAAATAACAACAGACATAAATACTAATAGAACTAAGTACATCAGTAGTACTATTCCAAAATGATTAGGGGCCATACTCGTTTCTTGAATTGCTAAGGAAACTGTCATATAGTCTGAGGAAGTGCAACACAAAGATTAAGATAACCGTAAACATTATATCTATCGACTTTCGAATAGGTAACCTTTGAGTGAGACGAACTCATTGGAAAACAGTGAATTACATGAGGGTGACGACAAATTTTAATAGTATCTAGAACCAAAAGTTTCTGAAACCTCACGGGTCATTAGAATTTCAGTTTAAAGTTTGACAAACCCGGAAAATCCATCTGAAATTGAGAAATATCACAAATTTTCAGTTAGAGAAAATCAAGCAAAACGACTCAATTTGTACAGTTTTAACATTATGTCATGATGCTCAATGAAGCGATTAAAACTGTTCTGATTTTTTTGAAAAAAACTTCGTGGAAAATAGTTGGATTGTAATACTAAAATCAATCTAGAAGAATATACTACTAAATATTTTCAACATAAGGATTGCAAACAAATGAGAAAATGCATCGAAAAATTGAAAACATCAGCTTCCAACCGGAACAAGGAAACCCCAGAGACTTTTTTTCTCACGCCAGGGATCTCACTAAAGACTTTCACCCAAAAAGTACTGCCATAAAAGACGGGAATGCAAACAGCGCAGCGCCACTGTAAAACTTAGAGTATAGTGTTTGATGTTTCTTCAAAAACTATACAACAAGGACATCCGCGAAATGATTGGTGCTCTTTTTTCATTATTTACTCCAACGAAGTATGTCCCATTGTCAGAGTAAATATCTTTCTTGGATGTTTTTCGCTTGTATGCAGCACCAAATAATTCGGCTGTTAAATCGCTCACGATTTCAAAATATTTAGAGTATGTTACCATGGAGATAAATAAGACGATATAGAGTTTTGTGACCTCCTTAAGCGACAGTTTTTGCTTGAATGGGACCAGCAAAATCGATTCTCGTTTTAGCGAGGAGTCATACCTTTCGTACTTTCTCAGAAGGTACATTTTCCAATTATTACTCTGTAATGTGTTGTGTTTTGGTATGATCAGAATACTTGCCGTATGGCACGTTTGGTTGTACACGTGCCTTACAGTGAATAATCCAATATTTTTTTCTTAAACGCAACCTCATGTAAGGTACATACTAGAAAAGGCGTCTTCTATAATTCTTTGCGCCACTAGTATACGTTTATCCAGGAAGAAAGGGTTTTCACTGGAACTTGGTAGTGCGAAATTTTGATATCGTCCATTTTGTTGCTACAAGCCATTTTCATCTAATGTTGGATTAAGTGATAAAAGTTTGCTTTATTTGCTAATTTGTTCGGCTTGACTGAGACAGCTAATTTCACTACAAAAACAAATTTATTACTAAGTGTTATATGTTGCCGTGAGCTTCGATAATCTCGCTTGATTGAAAACGATGAATATACAATGAAAGTTACTGCCTGCTATGTATTTTGTAATCGAAACACCATCTCAAACGTACAGAACAGCTTATTTTTCGATGACAACGCAATATTGAATCAGTTATAGTACCATATTTTGAATTAGTTTTCCATTATATTCTTAATAACAGGTTCGTCTCTTTTTCATTTTATGTGTAGGGATTGATGTCTTTCGTTTTTTAAGTCTTTCAAAGTTTCGTTCGATTGATTTGATTTTATTAACGTAATTTATCATGTTCTTCTTAACCCAATTTCATGTCTGTTTGTTAATTGGTTTGTCCGCAAAAAATTTCTAAATTATGCGTAATTTCGATTACTTTTCGGCGGAATCATGATCACCGCACGGGAATGTTATATGGTATAGTAAAATTTTATATGGAAAACCACAACAATTTCACCAGTTTTATTCCATTGATTTACAGAAAAATAGTAAGCAAGCCATAAAAATTAACATTCATTCGTTAGTTTTTCGTAGCAGAACCGTTTTTGGAAATAACAGAACAAAACTGGTAGAACTGCTGCTGCTTTTCCATATAACATTTGAATGTCGTCTAAAATTTCCGTACGGCGTTCATGATTCTGTCACAAGCTTTGTAGAATGTGGTGCTTAAAAAGCTGTGTTTTATACTATATAGTTTTATTGTATCTTTATTTTATTTTATTTAGAAAAGTTTACAAATTTAACTTAAAAACTTACAAAAAATAAAATTGTACAGTGAAAATGTATTTGTAAACAATTAATCATTTATCTAGTTGTGATTTTTAATATCTGTTATCGTCCTGCTATTGAACCCCGCATTGTCCGTTGCTGTTGATATTTTTGGTTTAATTAGTGATATGTATCGTGGTACCACGGCCCTAAATGAATTGAATATTACCAGTTCAAATGCCTTCAGAATTTATGAAATTGCCTGTATTTCAAGGTTGAATATTGTTGTCACTCTTATCATTTTCCACTTTGATGACGATTGATTGAAAACCAGGCACATAGGAATTACCAAATCATTTAAATATTATATATAGAATATCCGTTATTCTCAAACTTGATGTACCATCGGTATGCCATGTTAAACAATTTTATAAGCGGCCAGTGGTCACCGGTATACCACGTAGATAAAACAGACACTGGTCAGTGGACCACCAGTATATACCACGCAGAACAATTCACCATAAGTCGCAAGAAGACCTCCGCTAAATACCACTCCTCCTCCAAAAAATTTGAAAAAAAAAAAATTGTTTTTTTAGAAATTATAAGAAAATTATTTATTTGTTTATTTGTTTTACAAAAGCTTTACGAATTATGAACAAATGTTCTATGCATAGGTATGGGTTTTTAGGACACTGCTTGCATCACTTGCTAACTCTTTTAGCAGTATTTCAAGCTTGTGTCGGTCCACTATTCAGGGCAATTACTTTGTAACATGTCGTGCGTCGCTTTCTGTTTAATCTCCCATCTTTGGATGGGATTGGATTTTATAGTCCGCCCAACAAATAGTTGCTGAGTTTGACGGACTATATCTCAACTACATCATATTGAAAAATTTTGAAAAATTACTTTAAATCTTCCGTTATCAGTGGGCACAAGCCAAAAGTCCGGCCTACGAATATTTGCGGAGTTTAAAGGACTATATCTCAATTCAATCCTATAGAATAATTCTGAAAAAATCACTGAAAATACTTTAAGTCTTCTCCCATCACTAGACTTCAGACGTCCAGCCAACGAATATTTTCTTAGTTTGAGGGACTATATTTGAACTTCACTCCATAGAAAATTCTAAAAAAATAACAATTTGTTTTTATTTTTCAGAAAGTATTAATTGTCCAGTGGGTTTAATGTAATTTGAAGGTCAATTAATTTAAATCTTCCATCACTAGACTTCAACAGAAGTTGATTGTGTATAAGTAAGTGTCGATTATCATATAGTTGTTGCCACACAAATTGACGCTAAATGGAAGAAAGAATTTCCTACGATTGTGTATTTAATTCGAGATTACTGAAAACAGACCAATATACGGAACAATCACAATAACACCGTTAAAATCGAAAAACCAAAAAGTAAAATATAAAAATTCGTAAATACGAAAAGTTAAGTTGAGATTAGAATATAGATGGAAAATGTGAATGAATCGAATTTTGTACGCTACGTATTAATTCGCTAGTAGTACAACTCCATGGTATTGTTCTATATATAGACAATATTCCAATGTAAATAATACAACATCAGTCGTCGCGACCTGATGAGAAGACTGATTTTTTCAAATCAATAATCTCATCCGTTCGAAACTGATTATTGCGCGATTTCTTACACATAATTCTAAAATTGAAATCGCGGACCCGCAGATTTCATCTAGCCGTGCAGCGGCCTCACGCACGGTGATTTCGCCGGTTAATACTCAGGGTATTGGGTCGTGGGGATTTGGAGGCTTGCATGACTCAGGCCTACACCGTGTTTACAGATGATTAATAAAAAAAACGCAAATTAAAAGTAAATACAAAAAACCGGATGTTCCGCCAAAATTTGTCGGACGAAACTACTTGAGGAATGGATAAAATAATTATAACCGGGTGTGCCCAGCCGCTGCTCAGCTCTCCGACCCTGCGGATGTCCTGACAAGAGGATAAGGGGAGTGGCAAGCCCAGCCTGGTACAGGCTGTACATATGGAACCGACACGAGATGAGAATCCCCTCCCATCATACCGACCCGTAATAAAAGTTAGCAATTCATTCTATTTACATAACTGATTTCTATATGAAATTTTGGGTTATTCTGGATTGATTACAAAATGATATATATATTTCCACTACTTTCATATTTTTTACAAAATTATTATTATATATCCACTACTTTCATATTCAAAAATATAAAACATGACAGGTCAATTCAAAAACAGAACTTGAGAAATTAAAACCCGATTGGTTTTGATAAATTCACAACTCTACTCTAATTATTTTTTTCAATCCAAACAAAGTAAACTTTACTTTATATAAAACCAAGACTCGACGGACTGTCCAATTCTCGCACCAAAAAACTAAAAATGCAGAAAAATATTTTCTTTTATATACCTGCATCAGCGCAAACAGAGAACGGACGTGACGCGCCAAAACACAAAACAAGAAACACAAAAAAAAGATATTCATCTACATCTTATCAGCTCGTACACACGCACAAGGGCGCACACTGGCCTCGCTCCAAAAATCAATACCTGGTAATGCTATCGTACAATTAAATTGGCACAACACAAAATCCGCTCGTTAAATTCCCATCGAAGCAATCGTAGTATTGCTCCTCATACATAGATGGCAATGCCACAACGATCAATAATAAATTACAAATTAAGAAAAATGAAAATGGGAAAAGAATTTAAATGTTATGACCAATGAGTCGTAACAAGTGATTCTAGTAAATGGCCACCGGTGGTACACTAGCCACTTCACTAATTTTGATGCGTGAAATACCGAGAGAAAACCAGCAGCTGGCGATTATAATAATCGTGGTATACCGGTGATCACTGGCCACTCGGTAAATTATAGTGTGTGCCATTCCGGTGAGTCATTTGCCGATGGAATGTGCATGATACTTATGCTTCCTGATCTATATCACCTTACCCATGGTGTACGCACCCACAACTTATTAAAATTTAGAAATAACTTAATTTGTTGTTTAACTTATTCTTTAAGTTATAATCCCATTCAATTTCAAATTTAAGGGGGGGGGGGCGTATAATGTAGCTGTTAGTAGAGAAAACAATATAATATGCAAAAAAAACATACACAAGTACTGAGACCAGACCAATTACGAATGTACTGTCAAATGTAAAGCACTATTATAATTAAATTTGCCTCTCAGGTTCGCCTCTATATTACATATAACAAAAAACATTATCATTCCTATCCGAAACGATTTAAAACGTGACATAATATTAATCCACGTACATCCCATTTCCACAAACGTGTACGAAAAAGCTTAATAATAACAATTATACCCGAATTCTAGAGGTGCGGGTGATAAACAACCGTCTATTGTACCAAAAACAATATTTTGATTTATAAAATTCAATAAACTGAAATTGATATAACCGCGAGCCATCATTATAACCCATACGCTAACGTACTAACAAAATAATTTGCCATTTTTAAAACTGACAAAGAAAACAAAGGTACACGAATAATAATAAATTCCAAGAAGGTATTTATCAGGTACCGGGGTATATAAGATTAATGAACAGGATCCAATTTATTTGTCCCTTTTTTGTGTTGAATTTTTCAATTTTAATTTTCTTATCGTCTTAATTCATTATTCGATTTTTATACGTATACAAACACAGACGACGTTATGACGACGACGACGGGGATATGGAAGAAATTATTTTGACACATTTTTAGAATTTTATTTTTAATTTTTTATGAAAAATATCACGAAAATATTATTATCGTTATCACTTAATTATCAAAGAGAAATAATTTTCCCATTTTTTTTTATCGCATTGTGAGTGTTTTGTGTACATCACACCCAGTCTTCTAGCTATCGTTCTGTGATTAATTGAATTTTTCTGTTGTTTCAGAGATAAAGTACAATTTGTTCATAGAATATCAAAATTATGGAAATTGCCAATTTTTAAAAATATATTTTGAACATAATTTCCAGAATCCTGAAATTTATTTTAGTTGGATTCACCAGAAAATATTGTTGCATCATTTCGCTCGATAAAAAATTTGTAAGTCAATTGAAATTTGTGACCGATGAACGCTCCTTCTCAGTACACCAAATTAAAGATTTTTGTTGCTAAATTTTCACAGTTAATTGTGTTACTAAGTGTTTAAAAATTGTTTTGTACATTTAGTAGGAAAGATTCGT
>OW052222.1:215946980-216128386 GCA_932526605.1 Nephrotoma flavescens | reverse complement strand
GCTCCGAGCCAGGAAAACCATGTCCTGCAAGAAATACTAGAAGTTAATAGAAGCTAAACGCTATCAATTCACATCTGGCTGGCCAGGACCAAAGACTAGAATCTATGGGCGAGTTACTGAAAAAACAAGGAAAGAGACTAGTAACACTGGGAAATACATCGATGAGCCAACATAAAGGAATAACGGATGCGTCAAGTAAAACTACAGAAGTTATTGACTACCTTCATTCTAGTCCATACAAACTTAACAAGGAAAAATAATGACACACTATTTAAGAATTGCTACCTTGAATGCAAATGGCCTAGCGCAACACATTTCAGAATTGGAAGTATTTTTAAACACACAAAAAAAATTGATATATGCCTAATCTCAGAAAGTTATTTTACCAGAACCTCGTATGCCAAAATACGTGGATATCAGTGCTATCAAACTCTACATCCAGCAGAAAGAGCTAGAGGCGGGAAAGCAATCTTTATTAAGGATAATATAAAACACCGCGAAGAATTAAAAATAGAGGAGGAAGCTATGCAAGTAGCTACTGTATCTATTGATACCAAAAATAACAAGAGCTATAGTATATCAGCAATTTACTGTCCACCTAGATATAACACAAAAAAAGAAGACTACATGCCGTTTGCCGAACACCTAGAAAATATCTTCAAACCACCAACTGGATAAGCGGATAATGAATATCTAACACATAAGCAAAGTAGATGAGGCATCTGTGCTACCAGTTACTCTGAAAGAAATCAAACAAGAAGTAAAAAACATCAAAGATAAAAAAGCACCTGGACACGACTTGATAACGGTGCGAATAATCAAAGCTTTACCAGAAAAAGCACTAAGAAAACTACGGCACATAATCAAGGCTATCCTTAGCCAACAAGGCTATGTTATGTTCCGAGGCAGTGGAAAGTAGCGGAAATCATAATGATTCCAAAGCCCAATAAATCACTAAACGACAAAAAATCTTATAGGCCTATTTCTTTGTTAACAACATCAAAAATTTTCGAGAGACTGTTTCTCAATAGATTAAAGCCATTTATAGAGAGCAGAAATTTTATACCAGAACATCAATTTAGGGTTCGAGAAAGGCATTCAACGATAGAACAGTTACATAGAATTACTCATACAATTGAGGAGGCGCTGAAAAAAAGGAAGTATGCTTAGCAATATTCTTAGACGTAGCCCAAGCATTTGATAAGGTTTGGCACCGCGGTCTAGATTTTAAGCTCCAACGTGATCTGCCAAAACAACATTTTGAATTGCTAAAGTCTTACATCAACGACCTTTACTTCCGAGTGAGACAGTACGGGGAATACTCTAAACTGAAGAAAATATTGGGAGGGGTTCAACAAGGTAGTGTTCTAGGCCCCTTATTATACCTCCTGTATACAAATGATCTACCAGACAGAAGCTAGAATAGGAACGTTTGCTGATGACACAGCTCTTATGACCACTGATATATATATATATATATATATATATATATATATATATATATATATATATATATATATATATATATATATATATATATATATATATATATATATATATATATATATATATATATATATATATATATATATATATATATATATATATATATATATATATATATATATATATATATATATATATATATATATATATATATATATATATATATATATATATATATATATATATATATATATATATATATATATATATATATATATATATATATATATATATATATATATATATATATATATATATATATATATATATATATATATATATATATATATATATATATATATATATATATATATATATATATATATATATATATATATATATATATATATATATATATATATATATATATATATATATATATATATTGTATATATATATATATATATATAATATATATATATATATATATATATATATATATATATATATATATATATATATATATATATATATATATATATATATATATATATTGTATATATATATATATATATATATATATATATATATATATATATATATATATATATATATATATATATATATATATATATATATATATATATATATATATATATATATATATATATATATATATATATATATATATATATATATATATATATATATATTTCTATATATATAGAATTGCGGACAATTGCATTGTATAACGTAAATAATTTTTTGAGCTCGTACGAATGTACTAATGTAGGTAGTCTAAAGTTAAGAAATATAAAAATATGTTTCAGTTAAAATTAGTATTAATATGCCCGTTTTCATTCTAGTTCAGTCAGTGCGGAAGTTGAGTGTGTTAATGTCGGTGGGAAAAGGGCGACGGTTTGAGCGATAACCGGCAACAAGGCTACGGGGTGGTGACAGCGGGGTAAAATCAATCTGTTTTCATGTCATCCGATTCATTTTTATTCGTGAGTCGGGTGATAAACATAAAAATGTAACACTACCTGCCCCGAATTTAAACCGTTTTAGACTGATTTTCATTATACAAAACACGAATTAGAGGATACATTTACGAGGAGGCCTTCATTGAGAAAAGTGAAGGGTTTCTTGATATAACTTTTTCCAGAAAAATGAAATTGATAAAGTTGGTTTTACACTAAAATGATCACACACAAAACTATATCCTATACGTGACCCCTAACGAACAGTTTCCGGAAAAGCAATAAAAATTCATGCGGAAAAACAAATTGTACATTGATTGATTGAATATTTATAGGAATTAAGTGAATTTAAAATTCTATTTGGTGTACACACACACACAACACAACAAACCAACAGGCGGCTAAACAAATGAACAAGGAAAATTATTTTCATTTTCATCTTATTATTTTTACATTTTCTTCTCTATATAATATGTATTACTGTTGTTATTATTTTTTTTATAGTAGATTACGTTTCAAATTTTCCGAATTTTCTCTATATATACATATTTATGTTGGGTCAGATTTTTTTTTACCCAGCTCTCATCGAACCAAAACAATATCCAAGTCATATACTCACAATGTGTGTGTTTCTGAATAGTTTTTAATGTGATTAGAATAAACAAAAAAAAAATGGGGAAAATGGAAAATGCAGAAAAATTTGTTATGTCCAATTTTTTTTTTTTTTTGTTTTTTCCGTTCGTGCTTCACGGCATTTTGAAGAGTTTTTATACGTTTTGGATGTGTGTATGGATAGTGTTACAAAAACACATATACGGAAAATGTAAAACCCATCGAGTAATTTTATGGGTGAAAGAAAATTGATTAGATGCTTAGGTCGATAGGTTTGATTCCTGATTTATTTTTTTTAATGATACCTCATTACTGTGTATATACTCGTATCGATATACGGACGGGATTCTGGGAAGATATTGAAAATTTGATTGATTTTTTTTTTTTTTTTTTTGCTCATTGTGGATTTTGATTTATGAACTGTGTTGATGATTTTGATGATTGGTAATATTTTTTTAGTTTTCGGTCTAGATTCTATATAACAGGTATCTGTATGGTTCAATTTAGGAAAGTGCTTGACCGCATAATAAAGGTTATCCACCCATGATATAATATTTATGGTTTAATGATTTGTTTATAACGCATATGGACAATACCTAATAATTAAGGTGATTTCCAATCTAATTAATAAAATAAAATCGGCGTGTGATATTATTTAAGTGTTTAAATTAATAAATTTCGTTAAGCTATTTGACAATGTGAAAGTTAATAAATATGTATAGAATTGAACAGATCATTCCTATATGCATCACAATACACCGCCTCTATTATCAAAATCAACACATTTTGGCATGCTATTTGTATGTTATTACTTATCGCCGAAATCAGTAACACATTGTTGCTATTCAACTACAACTATGCTTTCAGACGCAATTTATCAACGGTGCTGCTTACAAAAAGCTCCTCATTCATTGTCAAGGTTTTAATACTACCCACCTGCTAAATGCAAATTTCTTTTCAGAAATTCTTCTCATTGCACATATTTCTTGTAATATATTTTTGGAAATGTCAATGCTGTTGTCATATCTTCATGCCGCACCCTGCAATCAAATACCACGCATTTTAATGAATGCCATTAGACAACAAAGTAAACTGCATATCATGATGTGTATAGTCGGTGTAACTTATTAACGCACACACACACACATACAATATATCCACAGAGTAGATTTTGCACGCAAATACAAAAAGTTATTAATTTAAATAATCTAATTAGATTAGAAACTGTGAAGCAAAGTGTTGCCTATACCACTCCATTTAGAAATAGCACTTCTGCTGTTTGGTGTTTAAAACATTATTGGTTTTGATTGGATGTTATTCGCTGACACTTTTATTAATTTTATTACACAGCAATTTTTTTGTGTCAGATTGCTACATTGTTAGCACAAGATTTGCAAAAAGTAGTAAATAAATTTGTTGTACAATTTTTATAATTGTTTGATTTCATACAGTCAACCCGCGTAGAGATGCCGAATTTTAGTGAAATACAGCTATTTTTACCAAAACTCCTCGTTTCCAGTAAAACTAAAAAAATTATCTGAACAAATTCCGTTTAAAACTTAATTGTCATTTCTTAATTACTTTTTCGAAAAAGCTATATATACCTTTCAAAATATTTACAAAAAACGGAAAGCTCTTATAAACGCAATCACTTCCGGTAAACCGATTTCGGCGAAACAGAGATGCATCCCAATTTATGGAAAAAACTTTTTTATTATGTCCAGAAAACCTGTTTTTTCGTCAAAAATCTTCATTTCCGCTTAAATTTTGAAAAACTGAAGTGGATCGATCTTAGAGCAAAATACTTTCAAATTATTTGCAAAAAAACGAAAAGCTTCTATGGAAGGCATTACTTCCGGTGGACCGATTTCGGCCATAAACCACTGGGATCTCGTATTTAATGAAAAAAACATAAATATGAAGTTTCATTTCGAATAGTCAATCCATCGAGCTGTAGAAAGAACACATACATTTAATCTGCACAGAACTACGCACACATGCACACAAAGCATGTAAGGGGTTTATAAACAAAATCTCTGTGCTTGCGTGCATGTGTGGTGTCGAGCAGGCTAAACGTCTGTAACTTCTCTACAGCCCAAACGATATAACTAATCAAGATAAAAGATCATACTTAACCTTTCCTATCATTGGGAAATCGCATTGATTTATGGATGAAAACGGTTCAAATGAAGTGACAGCCGCTATCGGAGCTTTTTCACCTTGTGCAAATATTTCGAAGAATATCATTTACAAGAAACACGATCTACTAAAAAATTTAAATTAATCTTGCAACAATATCGGCCCGGCAAAAATTCGGTATCTGTTAATTCCATATGGATTGATTGATTGGGATGAAAGTTTGTACTTGAGGTTTTTTCATAAATTTGGAGATGCCAGTCAATTTTGGGCGACATCGGAAGTGGCAGCTTCCATAGGAAATTTTTCAAATTTGGCAAGTATTTTTTAAAAAAATATAGGGTTTACGAAAAAAACGGTTAAAACAAAATGATTGTAAATTACGTCTCAAACAAAATTAGTTCGTCTATTTTTTTTTTATATTTTTTTGCCGAAAATGACGAGTTTCGATAAACAAAAACTTTATTTCACCAAATTTCGGCATCTCTGCAGTACAAGAGAATTGACTCTTTAATGAAACTTCATGCTTAAAAGTTTTTTTTCATAAATTGTGAGATTCTTACGAAATTTGTTAAAAGTTTGTGTACCAGAGGTAGCAGCTTCAACAGGAGCTTTTTCAATTTAAGCAATGATGTTGAAAAGCTTAGAATTTACAAAACATTACATATAATTTAGAGATTTAGATAAATTTAAAGATTGAATTTTCAACTAACTATAGAGTTGACCTACTATAGAAAAAAATAGTTATCATGAAAAATTTTGATTTTGAGCTTTTAGCAAATTTACCATTATCTATATCGCCGAAGCTAAACAAAGTCTTGTTAAAAACCTCTGACTTAAAGTTTACAACCTCGTTACAGCCGAAGCGAATTGAATGAAACGTCATACTTAAGCCTTTGCCATAAATTCTGAGATCCCAGTGACTTTTGGTCGAAATCGGTCAACTGGAAGTTTAATTTTTTGGCTGATCTGTGCAGTCTAAAAGTTTGTGACCTCTCTACAGCCCAGGCGGTGCGACTGATCGAGGTAAAACCATATATTTTAGTTTTTTTTTTATAAATTAGGAGAACCCAGTGAGTTTTGGCTGAACTAGGCTCACCGGAAGTGGCAGCTTCCATAGGAGCTTTTTTGCTTTTAGCAATTATTTTGAAAAATATATCATTTATTTAATATCATTTATGACAAACCCACTTTCTATTTACACCATCTTCTTTCGGTTTGATTATTCGGAATAAAACTTCATACTAAAATTTTTTCCATTAATTGTAAGATCTGAGATTTTTCGCCAATCTTTGTACCAGAAATGGCAGCTTCATTGGGAGCCGTTTCAATTTTTGCAATGATGTTGAAAAGTATAGCATTTACAAAGACAAGCAAAATATTTAATATTACATTTCCAACTAACAAGGGTTTTCCTTGTTGGTTTTCTTATATAAACAGGGATAATGGTTTTTCATTATAAAAGACAATTTCAGCAAGAGTTGTGTAAGTTTAGTTTATCGCGTTTAGAAATCAAGTACATTCATGACAAAATATTCACAAAATTACTGGATTTTTTATTAAATTGACACCATGAAGGACAAATCCATGAAATTTATTAATATTGATAATATTGCTCTAAAAAACAAACTTAAAATTTAAATTGTAGAATTATAGTTTTAATTCCACAAGCAAAAGAAGCTCATTATAAAACCAAGTTTAGATCAGCGCCAGAGCTTAACTCAAAATGGAAAGTAGTTAACAATGAGTGGAGTAAACCTAATAAACCAATTAATGTATAGGGGTATCTTTCCGGACAATTTAAAAAAAGGAATTGTGATTCCGTTATTTAAAAAAAGTTCTCATATAGATCCAAATAACTATCGGCCTACTAAATGTAATCTCAAAATTTTTCGAATTATCTGTCTAAATTTGAATAACAATGTGGTCGATTCTGATGATTTCTCATTAAAACCGCGTATTAAAATTGACTTGACCTTACTTAAAAAGTAGTTTTATGAACATACCGTTAGTTGGCAAGCAATGAATCCCATTCTACTGCGCGTTGTGTGATGTTGTAAATTCTTCTATATATATTGGTTAGATCTTACATATTTAACTCAATTTTAAAGATCATGCTAACATTTTAAAGACGCAAATTTTTCAAGCCTTAAACACTTTTTCATATTCGCACAACATGCATAGAATAACATGTTGGGGTGGGATATATCAATGCCTTCTAAACTACTGGCCGCGTACACCAACTGATGTAACCAACTGACGTATATTATCCAGATGGCAGATATATTTTGAAAAAAAAAATTGCATTACAAAATATATTTATTTGTAATTATTAAATCGAAGTAGAAGGTTATTCGTTTTTTATTTTCGTTTTTCAGTTTTTTCTAGTTTTTGCCTCCACCTCGTTCTCTTTAAATCAAAATAAATTTCGCCATACAAAATTTCAAAACAATAAAAATATTATTTCTTTCTCCAGTTGCTTTATAATTTTGTTGTTAGTTTCGAATAAACTGTTGAAGCTGAAGGATGTTCAGGTAAAATACAGAAAAAATGCGTCCTACGGTTTCGATTAACTGTATGATTCGACACGGGATGTCAAAGAAGCACTGCTTCACGCTTCAAAATAAGTCGTTATAGATTTTTTATTGCTAATTTAAACCTTATTTAATATTTAAACTCAATTGATTGGTATTGTTTTATTCTGCTATCTCAAAAATGAAATTTAAACTAAAATCTACATCTCAGAAATGGCCTTAAATTTTTTTTTATTTCATCTCTATTTTTGTGCGGCTCATTGTGCGATACAGAACAAAATACAAAAATGAAATGACAAAACATAAACAAAATGATCACATAATATTCTCTGCTCTCTCACGCTTGTATTTAATTTTTGTAGTGGATTGGAATACACTAAAACTTCGTATACCGTTATCTAAGTAGGCGCAATTTTTAAATGATCACTAACTTCTTGAATATGGATAGGAAAAATTCAACTTATGAATTAAGAAAATTAATTACACTTAAATTGTTCATAATTTATTAATTTATTATATAATTATTTAGATTTTTGTTAACTTTGTGGAATTTATTGCCGTCGTAATAAGGAGGCAAGGTGTATTATTTTTACTTAATTATATTGCCCTCTTGTAATCGACTTAGATTGACGTCGTCAGCAAAAAAGTAATTTTGTCACAGGCCAGTACTATAGAAGGCACTGGATATACCTAACAAAAGCTAAACCATTATTTAATATTCAAAAAAAGTTTTAAAATTAATTAGTTTCCTACCCAGCAATGGAGTGTTCATTGCTTTTTCTATTTTTGGCCAATAAAATATTACTGTTAAGTTATCTTTATATGTCTTTAAGGTGGTATCACAATGGGCCTTAATCGGCCTAAGTGTGCGATAGCAATGTCAAGTATGACATACTTTTCAAATTATTTGCAAAAAAACGAAAAGCTTCTACGGAAGGCACTACCTCCGACCGATTTCAGCCAAAAATCACTGGGATCGCTTAATTTATGAACATATGAAGTTTCATTTCTATCAGTCAATCCGTCGAGCTATAGAGAGAACACATACATTTACCCTGCACGGAACCACGCACACATGCACACACGTACACACGTAAAGATTTTTGAAAACTTCTGCAAAAATCTGTGGGCAAAGAAAGTATATAAGTATAGTTTATAGTAAGTAGTTTACAAACAAAATCTCTGTGTCTGCGTGCATGTGTGGTGTCGAGCAGTGTAACTGTCTAATGTCTGTAGCGTCTCAAAAGCCCAAACGAATTAACTGATCGGGATGAAACATCATACATAAGCGTTTCTATCATTGGAAAATCCCATCGATTTATAGCTGAAATCGGTTCAAATGAAGTGACAGCTTCTATCGGAGCTTTTTCGTCTTGTGCAAATATTTTGAAGAAGATCATTTACAAGAAACACGAAACATAACTAAGAAATTCTAATTTAATTATGCAACAATATCGACCCGGAAAAAATTCGGTATCTGTACATCCCACCACGGATTGATTGATTGGGATGACAGTTTTTTACTGGAGCAGCTTTTGCTAAGAATTCGGCAAACATTTAAAAAAAAAATAGGATTTATGACAAAACAAAATGTTTGTAAATTACGTTTCAAACAAAATTAGTTCAGCTAATTTTTCTATATTTATTTTGCCGGAAATGACGAGTTGTGAATAAAAAAAACTCATTTCACCAAAATTTGTCATCTCTGAGTGAAACTACATAGTTAAGTTCATAAATGAAAATATGTAAAGTCACAGTCTTTACAGCCAAAATGGGTCGACTGGAACGTCATACTTAAGCCTTTTTCGAAATCGGTCCACTAGAAGTTTCATTTTTTGGCTGATCTGTGCAGTCTAAAAGTGTGTGACGTCTTTACGGCCCAGGATTGACTGATCGAAGTAAAACTTTTTATTTAAGTTTTTTTTTCATAAATTGGGAAAACCCGATGAGTTTTGGCTGCAATCGGTCCACCGGAAGTGGCAACTTCCATAGAAGCTTTTTTGTTTTTAGCAATTATTTTGAAAAGTATAACATTTAAGGGAAAAACCATTGACACTAAAAGATTCTAAATCAATTATGTAACAATCGCGATCCAGACCAGTTTTCCAAAATTTAAACGGAAATGATGATTGTTGACAAATCTGTTTTTAAACAACACGCAACTGATCGGAGTAAATTTTTATATTTAAATTTAAAAAAAAAATGTGTTTTAGTAAAAATTCGGTCCATGTACAAGCCCATACGGATTGATTAATCGGGATGAAACTTAATACTGAAGCATTTTAAATAAATTGGGAGATCCCTGTGATTTTTGGTCTACACCGGTTTACCGGAAGTGCCAGCTCTCATTGGAGTTTTTCATATGTTGCAAATATTTTGGAAATTGCGTTTATGAAAAAACGATTCAAAACAAATATATTGGAAATTAAATTTTTAACAAAATAAGGCTATCAATCCAGATAATTAATAATTTCAAAATTAGTTTAGCTCATTTTTTAAATTTGACCGGCAATGACGAGTTTATAATAAAAAAAAAATCGTGGATTGACTATTCGGAATACAACTTGATACTTAAAATTATTCCATTAATTGTAAAATTCTTGCGAGATTAAGCGTAAATCTTTGTACCAGAAATGGCAGCTTCATAATTTTTGCAATGTTGTTGAAAAGTTAAGCATTTACAAGTTAAATTTTCAACTAACAAGGGGGTTAACCTTGGTGGTTTTCTAAAATATAAGCAGGGATAATGGGTTTTCATTTTAAAAGACACGCAGATTAAGCCATCATTTATAACAGAAGTAGTGTTTTCTAGTTTAATTGAAGCCCTCATTTTGAACGACTGCAGCTCAGAACTGTTAGTGGATGATCCTGCTTTTGCTTTTATAAATTTTCTTGAGTTATTAAACTGTAGCTTAAATAAATTTAAAACAGTAACAAAAATTATAATTTAAATTTTTTAATTGACACCATGGACGACTAATCCATTATGAAACTTAATTTATTAATATATATATTATAAACGTCTGTGTCACTGACTCACCCGAGAACGCACAGGGTGACCAAAATTTTTTTTTTTTAAATCAATTGGCGCATGTATGATATGCTGATCATCACTAGAGAACGGTTGGACCGATTCTAGAAGAGAAAATTTGGAAAATCTTAGTGGAAAACTCGGAAACTTCCAGAAAAACTTGAAGAAAATTGAATTTTTTTTATAGCGCTTCAGTTGAGAATTGCCCAATCTTTTTTTGTGGTATTCGAAATTACCAGGAAATGGTTCTTACGAAAGAAAATTTTGGGAAAATCCACGCAAAAATCGGCAAATCGAAAAACGATTTTTTTCTGTATGGGATTTTGCACGTATCCGATCGAGATGGTCTTTTAGAAGAGAAAAATTGGGAAATCTAAGTGAAAACACGAAGAAAATTGAATTTTTTTTCTAGCGCATCAGTTGAGAACGGCTGAATCGGTTTTACTCAATCTTTTTTTGATGTGTTCCCAATTCCCAGGAGATGATTTTTACGAAAGAAAATTGGAAAATCCACCGGAAAAATCGGAAAACTCGGTCCAGATGGTCTTTTAGAAGAGAAAAATTTGAAAATATTGGAAGTCGGAAACTTCCGAAAAAACCCGAAGAAGTGTTTTTTTCACGGTCAGTTGTGCGTCGCGGGCTCAAAAATTGGCAAACCATCATCGTTGTTCATTTACGCGCCGGACAAAAAACCGAAAAACATGTTTTACCACAATCTATTTTATTGATTTAATTCCACTCGAATAAAATACCTTGAATTCCAACTGACTACAATTCATTTCCACACTGGGAGAAAAAATCCAAAAATCAACTCAAACTTCGATATAGATGCCTGACTTTGAATCGGCATTTAATTCAATTTTCAATACATTATGCCGCTCTTATGGTTGCGTTCGTTCGTTCGCTCTGACAACTTTTACGACCAATCATACTGCTCAAAAATGACGATTTTTTCTTCTGGATTTTTTCACAAGAAATAAAAAAAATCGTCCGTGTGATTTTTTTTTAAATTTCGTCAACGATATACACAAAATGCAACACTCAAAAATATTATTCCTTAAACAAAAATCCATAGTTGATTTTTTTCGATTTCGTTCGAGTGAGTTTTTTTTGTAGATTTTCGTCAATGAAATACGCAAAAAGCAACAACAATGCAATCGTAAAATCGAAAGAGTATGTGTTATTTTCGAAGTAGAAAATTCTCATTAATACCCTACAATATCTGAATTTGACAAGACGTGTTTTTAATTTGATGTCAAAACTTTAAAATTCTAAAAATGAGGGAACCAGAAAAATGTCATTAATAAGACAGACAAGAATAAACGGGTGCGAAGCGCCTCAAAACAACCTAGTTGATAATATTGCTCTAAAAAAATTAAGAGTTTAAGTTGTAGAATTAAAATTTTATTGTAATTCTACAATCAAAATAATCTCATTATAAAATCAAGTTTAGGGCAAGCTCTTAACTTAAATTGGCAAGTAGTTAACAATGTGTAAGATAAATCTAATAAACCAATTAATGTATAAGGGTGATGTAAATCAAAAATTTTCAATATTTGCATGATTTACAGATACCGTTAAAAATAACTAACGAAGATTGTGCTGGTTGTATAACAATGTAATGTAAATTTTAATTTTTTTTTTAAATTTTTTGTTTGTTTCTGCAGCAACACAATTATGCTTAGTGATTAAAAAAATTACTATTGAAAATCAAATGTTCCAACAGTATGGCTTGTAGAATACTGGCTTGTAGAAAGTTGGTTTCGGAGAAAGGCAGCTGTACATCGAACGTCCTCTTGCTTCTATCTTCCATATACATCAAAATGTATCGAAAGTGTGAAAAAGTGATTTGATAACATAAAAATTATCAAAGGAATTCGATTTTTTGCAAATTTTTCGGTTAATACTTAAAATTCAACAAAACGTCACCAAGTGTCTCAAATCTTTTCCATTCGCGTGAATTTAAAAAAAAAATATCTGCTGGAATTAGCGGAATTTGTCGTAAATCCTAGAAACATTTTAGTGTCGTAGTTATTAATTTCGATAAACTGATTAAGCCATTGATTTATTCATTTTTACGTACTAACAAACAAATGGGAAACGGTCACAAAAATTAAAAAAAGTTTGGTGTAAAATTATGTTCAAAAATATTTAAACCAATTCAATTAAAACAAAATTGGAGTTTTTATGTCGTCAGATCAGCAAAATTTACATTGGAGTACAATAATTCGAACGTACAATGTTTTAAATTTTTCCAAGAAGGAATGCTACGAGTATAATTCTAACGTGCTATATTCTGAATTTTTCCAAGAAACTCCGTAAGTATTGACGATTGGAAATGGAGAGAAAACACTACCTATCGGAATAAAATAAAACTGTAGGACCAAATATAAATGACCGCCAGCGCTTAAAGTACGACTTAAAAGTGTTATACCGGAGAAATTATAAAGCTTAGAAGCAAACAAAAAATAGTCTAAAATCACGGCTCTAATCGTCAATACGGACGTATAATGTGTGATGCTATTAGATCTCATTTTATAAAAAACCTCGTTTATTTTGATCAAATTATGGATTAAGGGTGTGTAGTTATTTGTCGTGTTCCATTGGCGTGAGCAAACTACTCACAAGTACTTGTTTCTACTCACATCTACTCATACTCAAATGGTGGTGTAGATGTTGAAAGCAGTTACGCAAAAAATTTCCGCCAGATGGATTTTAGTTCTTAAAAATTAAATAGATGGCTTTCAATAATTTTAGGTTATGTTGAAATGTCAGATTCAAAAATATTTTTTGTTTACTTGTGTATGGTATTACAGTTTAAAATCTTAAATTAAATAAATAATTCATTTCATATTCAAAAAATGGCTGAAAATAATTCAAAAATCGATGCAGTGAGTTTTTACACTAACAAAACTTTAACTTTTATTTATTAATATGTATTTTTGTATTAAGATTGTTGTTCAAATAATTGATGAAAGTAGTAGCGGCACCAGTTTACTTTATACATCGTCAAGCTCGGCGGTATACATCGTCAGCGTCATTTTCAGACTCGGAAGAGTATTAATTGTAAAAAGAGCACGGATAAAAGATTATTTAGAAGTAGTCCCAAAATATACCGATCTTCAATTCAAACAACATTTCCGATTGTCCAGAACTGTTGCAGAGAAAGTTATAGGTATGTAACTATAAATGTACCTTAAATATCTTCATTCATGTGTATCATAATATGTATTTAATTATTTCAGAACAGTACAGCATAACATTTCTGCAAAATTTAGAACACTGTGGGCGCTCAAACGTTGGTCCGGAAACTGAAATTTATATTACTCTATGGTTTTTAGCAAGCACAGACAACTTTCCGACAGGTTCAATGTAACTAGAAGTTCTGTTCACCGAATCCTTTATTGGGTTATAAAATGGATGGTCAAAGAAAGCCACAGATATATAGTATGGCCAACACCAATAGAAATGAAAACCTACCAAATAAATTTTTCAAGATTGAATATTTAGAAGAATATGACATCCCAGTGTTTGATAACACACAATCCGAACCGAGTGAGCACAGTGAAACCCGACAAGAATTATTTGAATACATGGACAATCAAGGCTTGTTAAATTAATAAAAACAATTAAACTAATATTATATTTAAACAGAAATTTATTAAAATAATTGATTAATTCATTTAAAATAAATTAGTCTTTTAATTACAGCCTTCATGGCAAAACAAAAAATACTTTATTTTTTCGTTTTAAAACTAGTCACAACAAACACATCAAAAAACTATATACGATAAATACTTAGGTTATGTTTTACTGCTGCCAACAATTTTCTCGTTCCATTGGTTATCTACTCACAAGTACTTGTGAGTAGTTTGCTCACGCCAATGGAACGCTATAATTGTTCGGCTTTTGTCACTTAACATTAAAAAACGCACGATATTTTGTAGGTGCATGAATTGCATGTACCGTTTTATATTTAAGTTTTTTATTTTATTATTACAAAATAATACCTGTCAACAATACCATGATCCTTGCCACCCGTCAAGAATACTGCACCAATACTGTACATCATAACCAAACAACAACCGAAAATGAATGAATAATGTTGCGGAAAAACATGTCGAGTTCCTTATGTTTTACATTATTTTTTTTATTTTTATGTTGTCTACAGTGCAGTCGACAATGCCAGTATTTTCGTACGGCCTATTTTGTATGCGCTCATGCGCGGTTGATTTATGCATGTTGATATATTTTTATATCGATTAATTTATTTCGAATAATTGTACGTCGCATGGTTGTATGTCGCGTATTATATGTCGTATTCGTCAAAGCTTGTAGAAACAATTATTTTGTTACGTTATTCACAAAATAATCGATATATGTAGTTATCGATATAGTTATTAAGGGAAAGTTGTATTAAAAGTGCAGTATTTAATATTAATTTTGTATGTGAATTTTTTTTTGTATGTGAATCGCCTGAATGACGTTGCGTGTAAGTGAGCAATTTGCTTTTGAAATTTGATACATATTTGGTTTTCATTAAAAAGCCCTAAATGTTGACTACAATATTGTGTAGTTCGAATCATCAATTGAGAGCGATCGGAAAGTAAAAATATCGATAATTCAGGCCGATCAATTTTGAAAAAATATCGAGTAGTCGATACCGCAGAGACAAGTGACTTAACAAAATTGAGATTTTAGGCGCGATTTGCTGGATTTTTTTTTAGAAAAAATTGATAATTTTTTTGGATCGGGGATGAGTTTTGAAGTAAGTGTCGGGATATATACACGATCATATTGTGAGAAAAGTACAGATTGTGTTAAGAAAATTTATTATAAGATACAGTTACTTGAATTTAAGTTTAAAAAAAAAATTGGATAATTTGATTAAACAATAAATTATAATTATTAAAATTAATAATTAAGTTAGTTATTTATATATAAGAAAAGGTCTTGTGATTATGAATTCTTGTGAATGAGTTAAAAGAAATTCAAAAGACCGGTTTTTTTGTGTTGAGTGAAAAAAAAAATTAACATTAACAATTTGTACGCCAGAAAAGACGAGAACTAAAATTAAAGTGTGAATAATAGTAGAAACTTGATTATCTTAATTAATATGATATGTGCTCAATAAACAAAAAAAAAAAAATTAAGAATACTGAAATACATTTGTTTTGGATCGTTCAAAAAATTTTCCATATAAAATATATAAAAGTGATAAGTACAAGTGTTAGTATAGCAAATGGGTGTGCGCCTAAATGACCGTTATTTAGGTCATAATTGAAAATTCCAAATTATAACTTTGACTTGTACATACGTGATAAGAACATTATATAAACGAACGAATACCACAATAAAAATCATATGTGTAATAATATCTAAGTATATTATAATACAACCGTACCATCCATATATATACGATTCTTCAATCAACATTTCGACATCAGTTAAATTTTGGATTCCTTCATCTTTCAACAAGTGTACAACAGGCAACAGAAATGTAAGAAGTTACAACACAATTATTTTCTTTTGTTCTTAAATTTAAATTTTTTTTGTTTAAATTAAATTAAATTATGTCGTTCATTTAAATTAAATTATTCAGATATTTCTTTTATAATCTGGTGGTGGGTACTTAAGGCTTATTTAAGTCCAGTTAGTTTAGGTTTAGCTAGTTAGTAGGTTAAAACATTTTATTTCAAATAGTTTTAACAATGAATTTGTGCTTTTGATCTAATAAATTAACTTATTGCTCATTTTATTGAAATTTATTGCTTCATTTTTTTTTTTGAAATGAGATAAACTTGTGACAGATTGAGGATGAACTAGGGTGAGCCGGAAACGCTGTAACGGTAATATTAGGTAATTAGTATAATTAGCATTGTCTATTTTATAGCGGTTAACTATGATCTGAGCAAACTTTCTTTCGAACCCCCCCACATCCTGATGCTTAGCCGAGCAACAACCGCCTTAAGTTCTTGTCCAGATCGAATTCTATAGCCTAGCCTGGTAAGGACGGTATTTTGCGTTCGGTTTTTTTCTTTTAATTTTTTTTTGTTATAAATTTATATTTTTTTTTTGTTATACCCTCCAAATCAGGCTAAACGCTACAATTTCTTTATAATTTTTAATTTCAAGAAGTTTAATTAACGTTCCCAATTTTGTTAAATTACTGATTTTCTAAAACGGGATCAAAAAGCACAATTATTAACACACCTTTACAATTATTGACATCCCGATATAGAACAACTATTGACATATACAGATACTAATTAGTAATTGATTACTAATTCGTCAATTTGTTAGCCTTGTGAATAAAAATACCTATAATTAAAATTGCTTTCTCCAATCAGCCGATGTGAGCGCATCAAGCCTCTAAAAAATACTTGGAACAAAAAAGTTTTTGAGTGGCGTCGACAAAATCCGAGAGAATTCCTGACCAAACAAAAATTTGCTCATTTGCTTGCCCAAATGATAGATTCCAGTATTGATCCAGTAATAATTAGGCAAGGATTTCGAGCATGTGGAATTTTTCCATTCAAATGTAATACCGTTGATTTTTTCAGATGTTTATAAAAAAACATCCAGCCGTCTTCCAGTTCTTGAAGGTGGTTGAATGTTTTTCCTAAACATCTGGAAAAATCAAAGGCATTTACCGTACAAGTGGCGCAGTGATTAAAGCTTCGGCACTTGGACCGGGAGATACTGGGTTCGAATCCCATCAGAGGCAGGATGTAAAGCGAATTTTCTTCATCGATTACGATCGGTGATGATAATAAACACAACTTAGACCCTCTGTTGGAGTGCAGAATTCAGCGCCGACCCACCGTTCATGTCAGTGTGCAGGTTGACATGGAGCTTGCAACGTGCAGGTGGTATACTGTAATTGTGTGAGTAGGTGAATAGGTGGGTGTGTGCGTGAATGAAAAAGGAGAGTATTAATTGACCTTAAAAGGACATTAAATCCACTGGATGATTAATACTTTCTTTAAAAAAAAAAAAAATAAATAAATAAAAAATAAAAAAGAAAAAAAAAAATTACAGTTGAGTGGAAAAATTCCACATGTTCGAAATCCTTGCTTAATTATTATTACCGGATCAATACTGGAATCTATCACTTGGGCAAGCAAATGAGCAAATTTTTGTTTGGTCAGGAATTCTCGTGGGTTTTGTCGCCGCCACTCAAAAACTTTTTTGTTCCAAGTATTTTTTAGAGGCTTGAATGCGCTCACATCGGTTTGTTGGAGAATGCGTGTTCCGTTGAGGTACAAAGCAATTAAAATTATTCTTAGCTGAACGCACAGTTTACTTACAGGTAATGTTTGATGAGTGGTATGCCCGTCAACAAAAAATATTATCGGAAACTCTGTTCCAATCTTCATTATATATGGGTGGAGAACTTTTGAAATGTATTCGTAGAAGACCTCCTTTGTCATCCACCTATTATCGCTAACTCACAAACTCCAGTCCTCTGGCACTGATTTCCTGATGTCATCAGGGATAATTTTATACGGGTATATAATCATCGGAGGAACTGTTGTTCCGTCCGCGCCAAATGTGAACAGCACAGTAAGGTTTGCTTTTGCCATACCTCGGTCAACCTCGTAAATATTGCGAGCCCCTTTTGCTGCAAGTGCCGTTTTGGTTTTGGAAAAGTTTGTTTCGTCCCCATTGAAATTTTTTTTTGGGTCCTCCAAAATATCAAAAAAAATTTCTGTCAGAAAATTTTTAATAGATGAAAACCAAGATTTATTATCACTAGCACTTACGCGTTGCATTAGCAGAGGTTACAGGATCTCGTATCTTTAACAAAATGCACGGATGTCTATCTAGGAAAGTTAGAAACCACCCATTTCCTGGCATATTATCTGGACCAAATGGATGATCTCTCTTATCGTGATCTAACAATTCCTTGACGGAATGTAAATCATCTTCTTTCCCCTTAGGAAATCCATTTTCCATTTGAATCACATCTTCCTCAGATTAGTTAAAATTATTTGAGGACCAGGACCAATCTTCGTGAATTTTGTACCTAAACGAAAAATTAATGTTGATCGTGGAATATTAAAATATTTTGATGCAGCTTTTTTAACGTTTCTTTACTTTTAATAGCTGCAAGTACCTTTTGAAGTAATTCTTCAGAATATTTTCCCTTGATTTTGGACATTTTGGGTTAGACGTTTATTTTTAAATTTTGACAATATTATAAACACCATTTAAAATACAACTATTGACTAAGTGTCAATTATTGTACTGCAATAGCTGTATACAGAAGATAATTCGATTCAATTAAAAAATAATAATTTTTAATCTTTAAAACATATATTTAAACGTAAATAACATAAATATTCATTTAATTTATTAACAGTAATAGAAAACAAAACAAATATGATGCACCTACTTAACGTATTCCTTAACAGGTGTTTATTTCAGCCAAATTTACATTAAAATTCTATAAATCGGATTATAGTATTTACCTGGCAAATTTAGGAAAACCGTGCATGTTGCACGGTTTTCCTAAATTTGCCAGGTAAATACTATAATCCGCGTCTCTATTTGGCGTTTATATAGAGAAACTGCTAGGTCCTACATAATAGAAAAACACGTTTAATTTGGCCTTGGGAATTTATGGTGGTTAGGAAAACCGTACATGTGATTTATATAAGAACAATGTCAATTTGGCGGTCCTGAACATCATGAATTCTCAATTTGCCAAAATAAATGTGTTTTTCTATTATCTAGCAGTATCTGTACATAAACGCCAGCATAGAGACGCGGATTATGGTACTCTATACTCCGGGAAATTTAGAAAAGGAATACATGCGATTTATAGAAGATCAATGGACATTTGCCGGTCATAAAAATTCATTATATCGAGGCATTCTGCGAAAATACGTTATATCGAGACATTCGACAAACACATCTACACATTTTTTGTGTTTGTTGCTTTTTAGGACATAATTAGGGTAAATTTCCCCAACGTTTTTTCCCCGCGTCTTTCGATATATCATAATATTATGCAAAACAAATTACTGGATGGTTGGTAAATCAGTTACAATAAATAAATATAGTTTTGCATAATTATTAACATCAAGAAGCTTAGCATTAAAAAGTAGCAGTGGGCGGTTTTTAAAGTTAATAATTTTTTTCAGACCTTCAAATGAATAATACTTTTTTGGATATTCAAATAACAATTTTTAAAATGTTACAGTATGTTTTCTGGGGTTGAGACAAGTTCAAGAAAATTATGAATTCAAATTCAAATCCTAAAAAAAAGAGAAATATTTCCTGCTAAAGGAAAGCAAGAATGAAATATCTATCAAAACAATTTTATCTAGCCTAGTCAAGTGGTTTAGAAGGTACGTAAGAAGTTGGTAACCTTTATGCAAATGAATGCTTGTCATTTACGATTAATTAATAACCTACCATTTGTCAACAAAAAATTTAGTCCATACATACTGAACTTGAAAAGCTTAAACCGATTTCGATGATACAAGATTTAATTATCAAAAACAATCAACATCTTTACTTTACTATCGCTGAGCTATTGAATTATTTTTAACGACTCGTTCTACATTAAACCACACTTTTCAACAATGCAGTAACACAAAAAATAATTGAACTTGAAATTAAGATCGCTTAATAGATGCGTGGATTATAGAATTCGTAGACAGGTAATTCAAGTAATATCAATGGCAACCAATTTTTTTCTAAATCTAATGTATGGGCGGCAAAGGACATTGAATATTCAATGAAGTGTAATGAAAGGCTAACTTTTTGCTCTAACGCATCACTAATTATTTTAATTTGGTGACAAAAACTGTTGCTGTTATGTCATAACAAAACATATCTAAATTACCACTTATGAGATCACACTATATGTATATAATCTGTTGAATTAATTTGTTTTGTTTATGTCTTCAATTAGTTTTAAATATATAAATAAAGGATTATTAAAATAATCTTTAATTTTTTATTTCATTCACAACACTCAGTGTTATTAACTGATTAATGCCTTAATAGTATAATGGAACAGCAGCATTATTCCCAATTTGTCATACACGCCTTGAGGTAGCCGAATATTTTTTTCTACGGTGGCTGCCTTACCTCTCTTTAATTTGCTTTATAGTAAGCAAGTTCAAAAGGTCAATTTAGTATTACAAAAAGTGCGTAGCAAGTACCGTAAAGATAAATATGAATCCATACAATTTTGGTTTTTTGTAATGCAGCATCGATATGCCTCACGATAAAGAAATTTTAACTTACCTATAAACATTTTGTGGGTTTTATATTAATTGGTCACTTTCTATTGAAATCACATTCAGCTCATAAAAAAAACATTTTTTCTTGAAAAAGAAACTTACAAAATATACGATTATGATAAGTTCCGTATCGTCTCAAAATACAACCAATAAAGTGAATTTCGATTGAATGATTAAGTTGAAAAGCATCCAAAAATTAATTTGTATAGAATGAAAGTAAATTAATAGAATATTTTGTATTGGTATTGACGACCAACACACCATCACCATCATCATCATCACAAAATGTAATCATGCGTATCAAAATATACCGCATACATAAATCGCACGTTATCAATATAAAAGAGAAGAACTATGATCATTAAACTGATCATTAATCTTGCGAAAAGCAAATAAGGCCCAATTCATCTAAATTCAATTAATAAAGTTAATTTTCATTTGAATAATTTAACAAGACATTAAGAATTGAGTTTGGCTGCGGGGATCTCACTCATCGAAAATGTTGGTTTACATACAGATGATGATGATACGCTCGTATATGTCGGTTTTCTCTATTATCGCTCATCTCGTATTGTATTACATTCGGTTTGAAGACAAATTGTCTAGAAATTTATTAAAATTCCATTCCTCATATGTGAAATATATACATGCGTATACCCCTATACATATAATCGTGTATGATTGATTAATAGATATTTGTTTCGTAGATGCGTGCTTTTGTAAACAGAACATTTCGATTATTGCTTCTGTGGTTTATCCAATTTAGCAACGTGTCAAGAGCTTTTATATGTTTAAAAGCTTTTGTCAAATTAATTTGAAGAAGTATACTTTTCTCATGTACTCGGATTATTTACAGTAGTCAAGTCATTTTTTTGTCACGGGTTGAATTCGGTAACCACGAAAAATTCAAAAAGTTGCAAAAATATGTGAGACAAGGCAATGGCTCCTGGAAAACTATCAATGTTATGCAATGTCAGATTAACTTCCAGATTGAATATTTCAAATAAATTTAGTTTATTTCGCAAAAAAATCAAATTAATTTACTTCACCAAAGAATATTCGATTCAAGTATAATTATATTTCACAGGACATTGATACCATGCTCAATGGAACCATGCCTCAACCAATAACTGTTAAATATGGTGTGCAGAATTGAATTGGAACTCTAGCATAATGCTCAATAGAACTAGGCCATCTTTTAAAAAATGATGATCAAATACGGGGTACAAAGCCAAATTTGACGAAACTTTGGCATCCGGCAATAATGAATGGAACCAGGCCGTTTCCCAACCGAAATTCTTCCAATTCAGCCTGAGCTAGGATTCTAATAAACTAGGCTCAAATTGTGTATTGAGATTGTATCGTGTCTTCTTGATGAAGTTGTAAAATTTGACCATTCTGAATGGAACTTGGTCATATCCCATCCAATTATTGTCAAATCAGGTAAGAAGAATTAGATGTGAATTTTAAAATGAATTTTAGAGAATTTCTGGAATTTGGCCGTGCTAAACACTTTCTTAACTAATAATCTTCGAGTCTGGTATATTGAGCTGAACCGGGATTCCAACATAAACCCCGGATGAAGTTCTGGATTTCCTACATTTCGTTGAATAGGATTTAGAACTCAAATCAATCGATATTCGAGAGAAGATAAATTCTTTTAGTGAAAATAGTGTCAGCAGTAAGCAATCTAAAAAATAGTCAACATTAAAAGCCCGAGGCACATCAAAGATTTGCTTATCGTAACAAACGAAAATAAAAATTAAAAACTATTTTCCCTTTGCCAGGCGGTAACACATATGAGGTCTCATCCCTTTAAATCAGCCTACAAAAAAAGTATTAAATATTTACACATACACACAAACCTGTTCCTCCACGGTGTGTTTTTGCACAATTGATTATGTTTAGACAGATAAAAAAAAGTATTGGCAATTGTTTCAATCTTAGTTTTAGTGTTAATTTAAAAATTGAATTTTATGTGTATTGGCAAGCCAAGATTTTTATAACGCAAACCATTAGAGACGAAAATAAATTTATAAACCGATTTGCAAAAGGTGAAGGTTCTACATCGGTCAACAAAAGCTTTAAGTTGACCGAAGGTACAATTCGAACAATTAAAAGAGGAGAAAGCGAATATATGGAAAAAATGGAAAAGGGATATTTTACATTTAATGAAGATCATATAGCCAAAAACGTATATCTTTGGACTGTATTACTGTTAAGGAGAAGGCCTTAAGCATTTATGAGAAACTGAAACAACTGAAATCATCAACGTTATCCCGCCATAGTGAATATACGTCTGGTCAAATTTTTAACACTGACAAAACCGGCCATTTCTGGAAGAAAATGCCAAGTAGAACATTTGTGTCTAGAACGGAAGAGTGGTAGTGGTTTCAAAGTGGCAAAAGGTAGCATTACGTTGTTGCTTTGCAGCAATGTCTCAAAAAGTCGTATTTTAAAATCCCTCATAGTTATTCGATCACTCTGACAACGAGCATTTAAAGCTGTCAATGTACAGGAGCTTCTAGTTCATTGGATGACAAATAAGAAAGCCTGGATTACGGAGTCAGTATTCAATGATTGGTTCGAAAAATGTTTTATTTCGGAGGTCACAGGATAAAGACATCTCCTTTAAATGTAAAAGTCGTCGTCTTGCCACCTAATACAGCTACTCTTCTGCAGCTAATCGAAAAAGGGAATAATTGTAACTTTTAAAGTATATTATGCAAGACGATCATTTAAATATACTTAAATAAAACGGATGAGAATGAATCGCTAACTGTTGTTGAGGTGTGGAAGAAAAATTAATCCTGGACTGTATAAAACATGCAGTTTTGTCCGTGTCCGAAATAAAGCCATCTACTTTGAATGCTTGCTCGAAAAACGTTTGGCCCGATTGTGTTAAAATAGTAGATACTGCTCCATCAAACGTGGCCGATGAAATATACACCGACATAATCAACTAATCAACTAAGCACAAGCAGTTGGCGGTGTGAGATTTTGCAATCACACCATCAACGTTATTGCCGACAGAGTGCTAAATGATGATGAGTTGCTAGAAATAGCATAAGAAACGATCAACACAAACTACAGCAGCGATGAGTATGAACCAATAACTTTATCTGCCAGTTTAATTCTTGAAGGTCATCAGTTTGTGAATAATTTAGGAAATCATTTCATTCTGAAAGATCCACCAAATTTAAATCGGATATAAATTCTTGCATTATAGTCGCTACAAAGAACTTTACAAAAAACTAACAAGAACACACCGAAATATTACAGAATTGGCTGTAAAAATAAATCAATCTGATACGAGTAAAATTGTGCCTGAAAATTTTTCAGATTTACGATAAAATGAATTGCGACAGAACACAAATGATGGTTAGGTTAGGTTAGGTTAGAGTGGCTGCTATCGCACACTTAGGCCAATAATGGCCCATTGTGATACCACAGGATCCAATCTCCCCTTACTCCCGCTGAAACCAACCAGAGCTACTTATGTAGCGTAAAATATCTCGCACTCCAAAGTCCGCGAGTTCAGAAAGGCTGTCCATGTTGTACACAACCAAGTACTTACGTCTTTTGTATGATAGTGCTGGACACGAGCATAGGAAGTGAACTAACGCCTCTTCCTCCTCTCCGTCCACACAACTTCTACAAAAGTCATTCGTCTCTAGACCCAGCCTTCTCGCATGTTCCCCAAAAAGGCAGTGTCCTGTCAGTATCCCTACGACCAACCCTAAATCTCGTTTTCCCAGAGATACAAGTGCCTTGGAGCGCCGCAGGCCCAGTTTTGGCCAAACCTGTTTTGCTACCCTGCACGTGAGAGTGTTGGTCCACCTCTCATCTGTCAAGGCGATTGCCTTTTTACTGAGCGTCAATTTGAGCGCTGCTATAGGCCTCCCCAGACCTGCCCTTTCCGGTTGCATCTGGAGAGTCGTACCGTACCTAGCTAGTTCCTCTGCCATGCAGTTTCCCGTGACGTCCGAGTGACCAGGGACCCATATTATCTGGATACTGAAATACTCGCTCATCTCATTAAGAGATGATCGGCAATCCAGCGCCACCCGTGACTTCAGAGAAACCACCTCTAGTGACCTGAGTTCCGCTTGACTGCCCACATAAATCGCGATATCCCTAACAGATACCACGTTATGCTTCAACCATGTCACGACTTCCCCTATCGCCACCACTTCAGCCTGGTACACGCTGCAGTAGTCAGGGAGACGAACAGAAATATTAACATTGAACTTCTCACAGAAGACTCCGGCTCCTACTTTGTCGTCTAGCTGAGAGCCGTCCGTGAAAAATTTCAGTGCCTCGTTTTCCAGTATTGATCCATCAATCCAGGATTCCCTAGAAGGACAGATGATCCGGAAACCAATATCGAAGCACAACGTTGGTTTAATATAATCTAGATTCACCAGTTCCTCCTCTAGTGATCTAACTATCGTCGAGTGCCCCGCCTGAAGACAGTGGAAGTGTCACAGCCGAGAGCCGAGAGCCTTGTAGCCACATTGGCTGCCATCTGCTTACCAAAAAATTCGATTGGAATAAGATGGAACATAACCTCTAAAGCGCGCGTAGGTGTTGTCCTAAGCGCCCCGCTTATAAGCATACAGGCCGTTCTTTGCACCTTCTCCAACATCCTTATGTAGGCTACCTTTTTCAGAGCTGGCCACCACACGCCCACCCCGTACATCAGCACAAGCCTTACCACTGCGGTATAGAGCCAGTGTACCATTCAAACCCCATTTCTTCCCTATGGCGTTTCTACACGAGTAAATGGCTACATTAGCCTTATTTACCCTTTCTACAATGTTAGGCTTCCAGCTGGGCTTACCGTCCAAGATCATGCCCAAAAATCTCGCTCTGTCAGCAAAAGCCAGTCTACTGCAGTTCACGGTAAGAGGGCTAACTACCGGAATTTTATATTTCTTAGTAAATAGTACCAGCTCTGTCTTGGAGGGGTTGATCCCTAATCCACATTTGATGGCCCATTTCGTAACGATCAGGAGCGCATTCTGCATAACATCCCTAATCGTATCCAGATATTTGCCTGAGACAGCTATCGCTACATCATCTGCATACGCTACAACCCCTATCCCCTCTTTCTCCAGTTCCAACCACTCCAGAGAAAGGGGGACATTACTCCTCCCTGCGGAGTTCCTCTAACCACCCGCTTTCTAATGGTGGACTCTCCCAGTTCCTAGATAATAATCCTGCTTACCAGCATCTGATTTATCAACCTACTTATAGGATAATCCACCTTCAAAAATGACAATCCTTCCATGATCGCCTCCGTTTTTACATTATTAAAGGCACCCTCAATGTCGAGAAATGCTACCATACAATACTCTTGCGAGCAAATTGACTTCTCAATCATGCGTACTAGATCGTGCAGAGCTCTGTCCACCGACTTTCCCTTTCAGTACGCATGCTGCGGCATTGCCCAATTCCTTGGCTCAACTTTTGTTCGAATAAGTACGTCTACCAATCTTTCCAAGGTTTTCAACAGAAAGGATGATAGAGTTAATAGGCCTCAGGTCCTTTGGATAAACCTGTGAGCTTTTTCCCGATTTCGGGATAAAAACCACTCTGACCTCCGTCCATTTCCTGGGAATATAGACCAATTGCAGACATCCCCTGAAGATAACCTCCAGCCAGGGGAGGATAACTGCAGAGTTCCTTTGGATCTCTGCTGGTATAATCCGATCCGGGCCCGCCGATTTATAAGGCTTAAAACCGTTCAGCGCCCACAGGATTCGTTTCCTGTCCACGATGCCATCCACATCTGTTAAAGGTGTTCCTCGATGAGCTTCAGGCTCCATCGAGTCATCAATGCTTCCCGGAAAATGGGTCTCAATGAGAAGCTCCAATGATTCCGCACTTGAAGCTGTCCATAACAACACAAATGATACTGTAAAAACAATTTGCAATGAAGACACCAATCTCACGCAAATACGACATAAGCGAAGCGTGTACTATCCGAAAACGAATTGGATTAAAATGAAATACAAATTAAATCTCGTATTTCCCAGTTTCTGCGAATTTGTGATCATTTATATTCATTATTCATTATTTGGGACAAATATTCCCTATAAGAAGTTGAAAAAAAATATCTATGTAAATTCAGGCGTAAACGTCGACTATGGAGCATATTTATACGTTTGTGAAGTTGGCCCAAAAAATTATATTTTTGCCGCTGGCAATACCGTCATCCATTTTGATAACTATCATGACAGAAAACTGAAAAAACATTGAATATCACATAAATTCAAAGATTAAATATGAATTTGAATGAAATTATTATAAATAATACAATTGTATTTTAAATTTATAAAATTATACTATTAATAAAATAAAAAATATACAAATTTAACTCAAACATGATCATGCTTTATATGAAAGTGATATTTCCCAAAATTCTAATAATTATTATTTAACACAGAAACTATAGCTGCTATCACGAACTGTCAGCCCAAAAAAATCGTATATCACGACATTCTAATGATGTCAGCCCGACATTTTAGTGTGGTCTTGAAATTTATGTCGAATACACTCAGCCCAAAATTCAAATTTTCATAGTAGAAGGAATCATTGTAACCCGGTATAATAAACGCAAAACAGCCAAAAAGCAATTCTTATTATTTTCAATTGGTACCTTCTACTGTTGTTTACTAATTTCGAAATATGTAAACTTTTATTAAAAAAATCCAAGTTTTCGGAATTTTTCATAACTAAAAATCTATGACGTAAGTCGGTCTCGGCTAGTGGATTGGCTCATAAATAGTTTTACCGACCAAATGGCACAGTGGTTAAAGCTTTGGCATTTGGATCGGGAGGTACCGGATTCGAACCCCGATAGGGGCAGGATGCAAAAGTGAAATTTCATAACCGATTACGATCGGGGATGAAATGTAACACATCTATGACCCCCTGTCGGAGTGCAAAACTCATGGGCCGACCCATCTTCCATGTCAGTATAGGCTGGCATGGAGCTTGCAATGTGCAGATGGTTTTTAATCGGCCCTATAGCCGTACGTCTTCGATTTGGCAGGTGATGCGTAAAGTAACACGGAAAAAATAAACCGCGAAAGAGCAGGGAGTGCTTCGGCCCCAAAACAGATGGCATGGATAAAAACAAAAAAAAAAAAAAAAATAATTAAATAGTTTTATTTTAATACACATACACAGAAAACTACACATCCTCATACTGAGAATGACCTATATTCGGCCAATTTACAAACAACCATAATATTTATGGAAGTTGAGATTTTCGGTGTTGGTCATCGGTCTCACTATGATTTTCGGATAGATCTAGTTGTAGCAATTATGAGTACGAATTTTCAGGAGGCTGTGATGTGGCCCTCATACCAAGAATGGCCTATATTCGGCCGCTTTACGAACAACCATAATATTTAATGGAACTTGAGATTTTCGGTGTTGGTCATCGGTCTCATTACGATTTTCGGATATATGTGATAACCTTTACGACTAAGAAGTTTCAGGAGGCTGTGATGGGGTCCTCATACCAAAAATGGCCTATATTCGGCCGATTTACGAACAATCATAATATTTAATGAAACTTGAGATTTTCAGTGTTGGTCATCGGTCTCACTACGATTTTTGTACAGATCTGTGTATCAATTTTGTACACAAAACGATAGCGCGAGTTGACGAGGTGAACAAAATTTTTGTGTACATATACAGGGTATAATACACAATTTTATATTTGTATTGTGTGTTTTGCTCTCTTGTATATGTGCATTCTATTTGTCATTTTTTCGATGGTAGATATCAAAATAAATGGTTCCGGTTTATTTTTTTTGATACTGACCTCTACTCACCTCTTCTATTCGTTTGCTTTGGAGCAGTGAAATGAGGTAATATTTTATGTTTTAGGTTTTTTAATATTCAAATGTGTGAATTATGTTCAATTTAATTCAGAAATATGAGGATAATTTGAATATGAGGATAATTCGTTTTCGCATAGAAACGTCAATCCAAAAAAAATAAAACAAGATCATGCGCATGCGTCTCGCCTACTAATACAAACAAGATGCTCAATACTATATTTTTCCGGCTTGCTCACCTCGCACTTGTCGCTTTTCGTACAAAATTGACACACTGGTTGAAGCCTCTACGAGTAAGAAGTTTCAGGAGGTTGTGATGGGGCCCTCAAACCAAGAATGGCCTATATTCGGCCGATTTACGAACAACCATAATATTTAATGGAAGTTGAGATTTTCGGTGTTGGTCATCGGTCTCACTACGATTTTTGTACAGATCTGGTTGAAGCCTTTACGACTAAGAAGTTTCAGGAGGCTGTGATGGGGTCCTCATACCAAAAATGGCCTATATTCGGCCGAAACTTGAGATTTTCAGTGTTGGTCATCGGTCTCACTACGGTTTTTGCACAGATCTGGTTGAAGCCTTTACGAGTAAGAAGTTTCAGGAGGCTGTGATGGGGCCCTTATACCAAGAATGGCCTATATTCGGCCGATTTACGAACAACCATAATATTGCACGTCTGCAATTGGGTTTTTGAAGAACGGATCTATGGATGGAAGTGCCACGTATAAGAATACATGCGCTTCGATTTTTTTGCCCAATGTCTCTTAAACTGTTTAAATTATTGCTAAATGTTTATACGAATGTTTATTATTGCTATTTGCAAAATAAACGGTTTAACGAAACGGAACCTTTATTATCGAAAGATAGCTGATACAACAAAACATTCGTAACACAGTCCCACGTCGCGGTGGACAAAGTTGGGGTCAAAATAGGTAACACTTGGGCCGACCCATGGAGCTTGAAATATGCAGATGATCTTAAATCGGTCCTATATCCACGAGTTGGCCGAGAGGCATAAAGTAAGGACGTAAAAGCATAACAGCTGAAGAGCAGGGTGAGCCTAGAGCCCCACAACAGATCGCATAGTTAACAATAAAAAAACTAAAAAAAAATATGTTTATTCTCTACAGCCCAGAGAAAGCTTTATCTATAAACTGAGAGATGCCAGTGATTTTTGGTTGAAATCGTTCCACCGAAAGAGGCAGGTTCCACGGGAGCTTTTTTTACAAATATTTTCTTCTTAATTAATTTTGCAACAATATCGGTCGAAATCAGTTTTTCAAAATTTAAGCGGAACTTTTGATTTCTGACATAAAAATGTTTTACTTTCTTTAACGTAGAAATATAAACTGTTATAATCATAAAAGGTTGACTTCGAAGGTTTTGCAGATTTAACTTCGATGGAGTAAAAAAGTAATGTTTAAAAAATCTGTGTGTGCGTGTGTATGTGCGAAACTATAACTTGATGGTTTTCTACAACACTAACGGATAGATTGACTGGAAGTGGCAGCTCTTTTTGGTTCTTTGCAAATAAAGTATTTACGAAAAACAGGTTTAAAAAACGAAGATTAGGCTTCAAACAAATTTGTTGAGAAAAAAATTATTTCTTTCCTGGTGGATTGAGTATTCAGAATCAAACTTCATGATGAACCTTTTTCCATAAATTGGGAGATCCATGTGAAAATGTGGTGGACATCTGTGTACTGGAAGCTGCAGCTTCCGTAGAAGGTTTTACAATTTTTGCAGTGAAGATTAAATTTTCAACCAGGGTTGAGTTTGTTTCTTTTCTGAAATTGAAGCAGGAATAATGATATTTTAATTATATAAGACAGTTTTTATCAAAACTACGGTATGTTAATAGATAAATTAAACTTACCGGAGTTTTGGTAAAGTTACAATACCTTGTAACAATAATCAAAAAATATTTTCCTGCCTAAATTTCAGAGAACAAACAAGGTCCTTAAAACCTGGTTGATTTTAAATTTAATTTTTAAATTTATTTAAATCTTTCTCGTTTATTGTACATGCTAAAATGTTCAACATCATTGCAAAATTTGAAAAGCTCCTACTTCCGGCATACAGATTTTCACAAAATCTCGCAAGGATCTCCCAATTAATTGAAAAAGTTTGATTATGAAGTTTTATTCCGAATAGTCAATTTGCTTTTGGACTTTAGAGATGCCGAATTTTTGTGAAATAAGTTTTTTTTTATTAAAACTCGTTATTTCTGGTAAAATTTAAAAAATGATCTGAACTTATTTTGTTTGAAATTTAATTTACATTTTTTTTGTTTTTAATCGTGTTTTATAAATGCTATATACTTTGTAAAATATTTGCAAAACGCGAAAAGCCTCTATGGAAGCTGAATCTTCCGTTAGGCGGATGTCGCCAAAAAATACTGGGATCTTCCAATTTATGATATTAGTTTAAGTATGAAGTTTCATCCTGATCAATTCATCCGTCCAGGCTGTATATATCCCGAATTTTAAAATGTTGTGGCCAACAACCGACTTTCTTTAACGACAAATAATAATAGATAATAATTTTATTTAACTAGTTAGAAATCATGTGTGGTGAATCCGAGATAATATTTTAAAAAAGCGTTATGGGCCATGTTTGTTATTGGAAATATATCTTAAATTTTAAAAATTTCACATTTTAAAAACGTAATCTGACGCAAAGTGAACGTAAAAAGTTATTGACAGACGTGACCGAATTAAGAAATATGGAACTCGTAATATGGTACCTTTATTTCGCATGGATAGTCGAATTTGGATACGCTTAATTGACTCAATAGTGTATTTTCCATATGACACCAATTCTGCGATCAGATTCATCATAATTCAAAAGCTTATTCTTGATTTCCGTAATTTTAAAGAAACAATATAATTTTGGTTAGTAGGCCATGACGCATGCAACTGCTCATAGAAATATCAGATAGCGCGAACATTTACAAATCGAGCATTCAATAAAAAAGAGGTTTTAAATCATCACCGTCAATTTATGACACCATGATCTTGATCATTAAACAACATCATGACGATCGATGTGGTTACATAAAACCGAACACAAAATATAAATTTCAAAAATTTATTTACTTTCTTCTTTGAAAGAAATTTTGAAATAAAAATAACAATAAATTTTGATCAAAACATTTAACGAAAATTTCCAAAAATTTAAATAATGATATTAGAGACCTTCATTCATATTGCCTCATATTAACCATATGATAACTTTCAAGGTTATTTAATCCAAGTTCAAAATAAGCAATAACAAATCATTTATAAACCATTACACAAACGATTCGGTGATGACAATTACCATTCATTACCTTAAGATGACTTCTTCTCGGCATTAATTGAGCTAAAATTCAATAAAACTTTGTTTCAGCTGTATGCATATTACGCTCCCACACAAAGTCAATAAATAAACCAACCCATTTAATGCTAAAAAAGGGAAAAACGAAATTTCCATTTGTAAAGCTTAAAACGCGTGCAAAGCATAAAATGTATAAAAGAAGCTGTAAAGACGGGGAAAAACGTCTCATTAATTATGTACCAAGAAAAAAAAACGAAAAAATATCAAAAATGAAATGGAAAGACACAAAAAAGTTATTTGCTTTTTGACAAATAAATCAATCATGAATTAAATGCTTTTTATTTTTATTGTTATCATTATAATTTTGAAAAAGAGAAATTTCTACAAAAATAAAACTTAGTTTTTCATTATAAATTCAGTTAACCTTTTGAGTTCATCTCAATATACAAAAAACAAAATGTAGCAAAGATGTCTTATCAAATTCTTTCGGATGTTACCAAAATTCCGACGAAAAATTTCTCTTTCATTATTGATCAGTTTTTTTTTTTAATTTGCGTCGTAAATATGCGAGACGGTCGGTATTATCACAAGCAAAATATGTACCGAATTGAAGTTCATATAAACAATCCGCTGTCTATAGATCTATATATTTGCATAAAAGATACATTTAGGCGACTGTGGAATTTAAATGAAGATTTTAATAAATTATTCTTAGAATACACCTGTTTGCAATTTGGTGAACATCTTAAGATATGAATTTTCTTGGAAGCGTTATTACTGAGAAATTCTAATTTAAAGTTGAATGCCTATTCTAATATACAACCCATAATCAGAGATCGGTGGCTTAGACATCTCGTCGACAATGTCATCGATTCGTCGACTATTCGTAGACCTCGACAAACATGCCTAATATTTAAACCATGTTTTGTAAATTATTGATCATCCAATAAACCTTATCTTTGACTTGGGGCCGAGGCTCTCCCATTTTTTCGCGGTTCGCTTTTCCCAACCCTACTTTTACGCCATTGCCAGATCGTTGGGCCATGAGGGTTCGTGATATCCAATAACTTGCTTAATTCCATGTTATAATTCGTTGTATTTTTCGGTATCGCAATCTTCACTGTCCGAAAGAATACTTACAAAACGAATTTCTTCGGCCTCCAAATTGTCCACTATTTGCTTAAAGTCCAGTAGCTTTTCCGTATGCTTTATTATTGAATTTAGTACTTCGCTCTTGCTTGAGTACTCGGTTCAAGTGGACACTCACACACATACACAGAACTTTTAGCTCGGCTGTGTATGCGGACTGTCAGAGCCACTTCACAATTAAATTCATTCTAAGTAGGACGTGCAAATTCGTTCTCAAAATAGTTCAAGTGTTTTTTTTTCTTTTTACAGCGGAAATATGTGTCACGCAACATAAATATCAATCTAATTCTATCCTTGAAACTAAGGTGCTGCTATTACCATTGTGGCAAGCATATTTAATATAAGTATGATGTATGTGAAGTTGGCCCAAATGTCAGCCCAAAAAACAGTGGCAGTGGCAACACAAAAACTATAATTTCTGTCACGTATGAACTGTTAGCCCAAAAAATCGTATATCACATTAGAAACGCATGTAAAGTTAAAGAAAGTAAAACACTTTTATGTCAGAAATAAAAAGTTCCGCTGAAATTATGAAAAACTGATTTGGACAGATATTGTTGCAAAATTAATTAAGACGAAAATATTTGTAAAAAAGCTCCCGTGGAACCTGCCTCTTTCGGTGGAACGATTTCGGCCAAAAATCACTGGCATCTCTCAGTTTATAGATTTTATAGAAGCTTTCTCTAGGCTGTAGAAAAGAAACATAATTTTTTTTAGTTTTTTTATTGTTAACTATGCGATCTGTTGTGGGGCTCTAGGCTCACCCTGCTCTTCAGCTGTTATGCTTTTTACGTCCTTACTTTACGCCTCCCGGCCAACTCGAGGACGTACGGCTACAGGACCGATTTATGATCATCTGCATATTGCAAGCTCCACGCCAGCATATACTGGCATGGAAGATGGGTCGGCCCAATTGTTACCTATTTATAATTCAAGGGTTATTAAAATTTATAATTCAAGGGTTGGGTAAAGCATCAATAATTATACAAGGGTTGGGTAAAGCGTAAACAACAAGAACAAAGAGCGATTTTATTATATAATTTATTTGTGCCCTAGGTGGGGGCACTGATCAACGTGGAACCGTCAGATGTCATCTACAACAGCCTCTTTTGTGGATTTCAAACTTGATTCGATATTTTCTCTCTTAATGTTTCGATATTTTCTCTCTTAATGAATGATGTTTACAGCATCTTCTATTTAAATGACCCGTTTGCTTGGGATTCTCAATAATTTCCTCTTTTGCCCATGTTGGGCGAAGACCTCTAGTCATAACTTTGATTGAACAATCATTGTTTTCCTCGTAGGTAAACAACTGATGCCCCTGAGTTAAGATTTGCAGCCAAAGCTCTATAGGTTTCAGAGTCTGGAACATTAATTTACAAGAGAAACGAGTTTGTACGCGGCTACAGTATTTGATCTTATAAACGATGGTATAGTGGAAAAATATTATATTCCTGCGACAATTATAGATGGAGGTGAATTTATTTTCGTCTTGATCAGTCTCTGGTCAGTGTTGAACTTTCCTTTTCTTACTTGGTATTTTATTCTGGTCTAATATCCAATTTGTTTCTCTTTCTAATTCTTCTTCATCGGTACGGAATGGATTAATGTTATGATCGATTGCAAGTTTAGGTGTCATCCCAAGTAGTCCAACTTAGCTGTAAATTTCTTTATTCCTCTTAATTGTTTACGGAGTTAAGCATTTTCCAGTTAAGCAGATCTTGGTGATTTGATGCTCTGGAACCTCGTACAAATGGTCTAAGAAAAATTTGCCCCATCCCAGCACACAAAAGTATACTGGTAAGAAGTTTCAAACGTGTCAAGCTGATACCCGTCAGTTGTGCTACCTTCGTTTAGTATCCAAGGGTAGGTTATTTGAACAGACCTTCCAAAGATGATAAGCTACCGTTGAATTACAGAAAAAATCTGCACATTTCGCTTGCATTGCAATAATCTTATATCCAAGTGCAATAATTCATAGAATTCATTTCACATTCTAGTGTCGAGCCGATGAGTCTCAATAGGTTGGAGTGCACTGCGGCCATGATATTTTTTACGTCGAAAGATGTTACCGATGTAGAAAATTTAGCAACGATTCACGATTCTAGCGAAAATTGTCCTAAACAATTCTGATGATTGTGATTGCGCCTGGTTTTCTAAATTTTTTATAAATCAATATCATCAAACGGAGTTCAAAAGTAAAATATTCGTTGGACCAGGAATGTGCCATACCTGTAACAAGTGGTATCATTGAAAGACACACGAATTGGAAGGCAAATTATAGTGGCTTTGCACACGAGATTTCATTTATATTCGAATGTGACAGGGTAGAGTTGGGCATCCAGTATGCCCGTTGTGATTTCAAGCACAAACTTACCCAGTTAACCACAAGTCTTAAAATGTTGGGAATGTTGGTCTTATGTATGACAATGATGTTGAAATTTGTCATTTGGCTTTTACGCCGTTTCCTTGTCTACTATTAACTAACATGAATGCTGAATGTGTATATTTAACTTTGATGCTAGGGATGCAACAGACTTAAACCCATTTTTATTTAATCTGCCATATAAGTTGATCGACTGACCAGCTTAAATGACCGTTATTCTTAAACAGCTTTTTACGTAAATTTTTTCGACAGGCTTAAACGTCAATTACTTGATGTCGACTTTGATACCTATTATATGACTAACGTTGACGCCGGTTATAAAAGTTTGGTTTTGAAATCAGTAATTTGACGAGCACTTACTTCAAATACCGATAATTGACTCTTAAGTTAGTTATTTGTAAGCAATTAAGAAGCTTCATTTATTTTTGTTCAAGCTCGAGGTAGCAGGCGCAGGTAAGTATTTATTTATATTTTTATTTAAACACACGGTTTTATGATAGAGAGTCGTTTCTCGATAAAGTTAAAATTAAATGAAAAATGAATATTTCGCTAAAAAATAATAAGTGTAGAAAAAAAATTATTAATAATTTACGATATAAATTAAAAACCAAATATAAGAAACAATTAAATAATATTATATTACAAAATCAAAAAAATAAAATATCACGTGAACGTACAAGTGCAATACACAACTATTTTACAGGAAGAAATGATGCAATTTGTTCAAGAACTGTAATTATTGAATCATCTAAAAGTAATGTTTGTAAATTGACAAGGGAATCGCCTGTGTTACCAGAAATAGATGGAATTTATAATAGTTTAAGGGGTATATCCTCTATCCGGTTGCAAGTTAATTATTTGCGATCAGAAATATGGTTACTAGATTTATTTTGCCATGCCAATTGACACATTTTTTTCAAATTTAAATTTGTTTTGTGATTGTAAAGTAGAAATCTACGAAAAGACTGCTACGCCTTTTCCGAGGTCGCAGTCTTTTTATATATTTCTACTTAACAATCGCAAAACAAATTTAAATTTGAAAAAAATGTGTCAATTGGCTTGGCAAAATAAATCTAGTAACCTTATTTCTGATCGCAAATAATTAACTTGCAACCGGATAGAGGATATACCCCTAAATGAATCAAACAATGAAAATGATTCTAATTTTGCAAGTCATTGTTTAAATGATTATGATGATGCTGATTATGATCTACCAGGGAAGTCGTACGAAACGCAATTTAAAAATCCCCTTGAAAAAATGAGCATCAATAATTTGATTCAGCCGTATACCAGTCAATAAATTAATGTGAAGGCTTTTTTACAAAAATGGTCAGTAGAAAATAATATTAATAAGAATTCAATATCTGAGTTATTGAAAAGTTTTTTCCCCGAATTGCCGATGGACATGGGGAATATGTATATCCATATCGATATAGAGAATAATCTAAAGAAAATTTTAAGGCAAGAGAATTTCAGTATTAAATTACTGCCACAAATAGTGTATGTTGACTAAATGTAGATGGGCTTCCCGTTTTCAGTGTCAATATACTGAACATTCATTCAGGCCCATTTTAGGGCGAATCATAAACATGTGATTGGAATTTATCATCACGGTCTCAAAAAATGAACACCCTTATTCTCTTAGTCGTGTCACCTGTCGTTTCTTACGACGAAGTCACAACAATGGTATTCCATTAGCTGTGTAAAAAGTTGCGTGTCACCTGAGGTGACATTTGTAGACGTGCGAATTTTGTAGGCGATGGAGGGAGACAAAATGTAGGTTTAATATTATTTATTTTGATATAATACTAAAAATGTTACAACAATCTTTAATTGAAATTTGTTTTACTTCTATAAAGCAGTAAAATAACCAATATGAAGCAGTTCGAGTGCCTTGTAGGGGGTTTTCAATTACGGCAGCTCAAAGACAGAATTTAATGCGGTTTGGAAAACTTTCGCTGTTAAGCTAAATTCATAAAGACCTCCAACACGGGATGGAGCAGGATGGCAAAAAGTAAATCGCTTAATTAAATCGCGGTTTTTATTCATGAGCAAAATTTGTTTATTTTAGGTCTGGAATGATTTCAAGGGCAACAATAAGAAAAAAATGGGACAAGATAAAAAATAAATCGCTGCAACTGGGTGTGGTTCATGCCGGCTTGCGACTTATTCTCTCGAGAATAGCGTGGTAACCATTCTAAGCTATGACAAAATTTTCCTCAAAACATCTGGCAAAAGTTTCGGCTTCTCATTAGTAATTGCTCGCCCATCGAATAGTTCAATAGTTGGAGTAGCTGGTCCTTCTACTACAAATTCTATAACACACCATTGCGATGTTACAAAAACTCATGTTGCCACTTTGCCAAAAGATGATATACTAATAAGTGAGGTTAAGGATAATATAAAGGCTATATCCCCGCCACCAACCACAGAAACAAAATCGCAGAACCGAAAAATAAAATCGCAAAATGAGGAACGCTATCATTTTCTGGAAGTACAAACCAAATCTCTGCAAGAGATTGAAAAATGTAACAAAGGGTTGGCACGATACGCTAGAAAAAGCTTTGAGCTGAAGCAAAAAATATTTTAAGATTCGAGACAGAGTCAGACGGACCTAAAAAAAAATACCAAGAAAATATTGAAATAAAAAAACGAACACTCGATTACAAAGAAAAAAAAATTAGCGCTAGAAGAAAGTCGTCATGGCCAATAGATTTTCATTAACCGAAACCAGAAATGAAATGAACCAAATTGTGATTTTTTTTAAACAAGAAATGAATTTTTGTTACTCAGTATATTTTTAATTTTGTTGATTTTTGATGAATTATTATTAGTCTAAGAATATTTTGAATAATTTCATTTTTTTATATTTTTAATAAAACAATTACATATTAACAAATTGAATTCATTAATTGTATACGAATCCTTTGTCCAGCATCAATATGATCTTCGTCTGATATCTCTATTGGTAACTCAATATCAGGCAGTATATTAGGTATATCCAATTCCACGTGTCGAAGTATACACATATTGTGAAGCGCGCAGCAAATGTTGGCTATTTGTCCTGTTTTCCTTGGCTGGTAGGTAATGCAGTTTGTCGATTAAACACCGATAGCGGTTTTTAAGTACGCCAATTGTTTGTTTCAGTTTGTATTCAGTAGCAAACTAAAAATCAGCTGACATTCCATCAGCGGTCTCATCATATCGCTAAAAATAAACAAAATTAATATCATGTTCAAGAAAATACCGCACTGTTACTTACCAAACCTTGTAAATTAATCCAATTAGTAATTAGCTACCTAAAATTAAGAAGTTCATTAATAATTTATAATGTTGAAATTAATTTATATACTTATCTTTTCTATTACTGTTCGGTGTACTTTGTAAACACAAAACAAGCTGTCATTATTGTTATTATTTTATGTTGTACTAGAGTAGTAGTACGATGAGTGTATTTAACCGAGTAATTAGCTACATAGTATATCGTACTAGTACTTCACTTCCTATTAGAAATATGTAGTACATTTATAGAGTCAAATTTGATACAGTCTACATTTATTATAAAATTTGAATATGACAGTAGATTAACGTATAAAACTATATGGTAAAATTAATTCTAATTAATTCTCTGTAATCTGGCGAAGAGTGAAGACAGGCAAATAAAATAAAAACCAATTAAATTAATTCAATAATTGTGAAAGTTCAAGTTCTAAAGTTCATTAAAATAAATAAAATATACAATTCAATCCGTGATCGCAATATTCTTTTCTGTATCTACAACTCATCAATCGACCACGCATCATTTAAGTTCGTCATCTCTAGTCACCAGGTGCATCGTAAATTTTCATCCCCTGGCTGTTCCTCCAAGTTCATCTCTATATACACGCTGTACATAAGAACAATATTTAGCGAGTTGCTCAAACTATGGGTATGATTGCTTGTTGGATGATTTTTTTGTTATGAGTTGTGTGGTTCCGTTAGGACATAAAAACAAAGAAAAATGGTGTGTACGGGAGAATTAGTTGGGCAGAGATCGTCAGAGATGATCTAAAAAAAAAGTAAAGTAAAATAGAATAAATTCTATTTAAATAAATAAATAAACAAAACAGATTTGTAATAAAGATAAAAATAAAAAAAAAGTTCGCATGTGAGTTGTAGTTAGTGTTTTCCGCTACACTTGATGTTCATAGACAATAACACAGTCGTTACAAGTACGAATTCATACGCGGCAGTGTTTTGTGCAGAGGTGACATTTTATATGCACCGCAAGTAACGCTGATTAGTGTTATACAGGCAAGCATGCCAACAACAACGCTATAACACTGTTGACCCCAGTGCGATATTCAATAAGTAAGTTACGAGTTGGTGCAAAAAAGCAAACCGGTTTTGGATGCCACAGGTTGATGTAAATCTACATCTGCGCACATATTTAATCACACGTATGTTGTTTAAATTGGGTCAAGTACTTGACGTGTAAGGTGAGCTGTAGTGTTATCGTCTTTCTGAGATCTATAGGTGGATATAACGAAAATTGTATAATTGGAAAGTGGAAAGAGTAATCCGGATATTAAAGGATAACCTAAAATTGAGAGGTCAGAGCATTTTGTTGGACACCATCAGTTCCTGCATCATTGGGGGTGACGTAACACGTTTTTTTTGTTTGATTTATTTTTTTACATATTATTTTTTTTGGTACAAATTTTTATTTATATATATTAACATTTCTAAATATTTACTGTTGCCACTAGGTTACTATATCTTTTGGTTGTAAATGGATTTTTTTTTGTTGTTTTCGAGATATTTTTTTTTGATAAACCTGAGGTTGATAAAACGTTTTTTTTTTTTATTATATTAATGTACACTAAAATTCTTAAAAAAAAAAAAATAAAATGGTGGGCTGAGTAAGCAGCCTTAAATAAGGTGAGAGTGGGTGCCGACGATATTTGATTAGCTTAGCAAATTGTTAAATAGTAAGAACACGATTCTGTAAACTAATTGTTAAGTGGCTGCTGACATCCTGTGAGAACCTCCCAGACCACTGACGGCTACCCGCGCAGTTGAACGTGTGACGTGTGTCGCAGGATGTTGGTACAACCCCAAGCCACCAGTTACAGTCTTCTTTATTTATTAGGAAATATCTAACAAATCTAAAAGAAACAAATACTCGTATCGATTAGAAAACAATAAAATAAAAAACATAATTTATAATTAAGAAGAATTTTATAAACGTCAGTGAATTTAAATTGTTAAAGGACTTTTTCGGCTTTACGGACAAAATATTATTTTAGTGGACATCCATACAATGTTTACGACTGTTTTAGTCGCAGAAAACAAAGAGGCCATTTATTAACAATATTTCTACCACAAAAGTAGAAAAAATGCACTCCTTTCCAACAAACCTGATTTAGTGATATATAATTCGCTAAATCGATATGTTCTTGTTTTGTATTATCGGTACAAAGCAAGAGTGGGATTTTTGCACTTTGGTCGTTGCAACCTGATGAGTAGACTAACTTTTTATCAGTACGAAACCAAGCTGCCAAGAAGCTACCTAAGGGAGTTCTCATTTTTTGTAAGGGTTTGTGTGTCTTTGTGTACACAAGTGTGCCCTGGGGTTAAAGGTTTGGAGGAGGGGAGTGCATTTTTTCTACTTTTGTTTATTTTTTCTATTATTTGTGTTGCCCGATGATTTTAAATTAATGTAATAGTCGCGTCACGTCACATCAGTCAACTAAGAGAATAACGTTTTATAGAAAAGGTGACACGACAATGGTCGTGTCGTATGAAACGACACGACTAAGAAAGAGAATAGGGGTGCAAGTAATTTTGCAGAATTTTTAAATCCGTTTGTTTCTGAAATGAAACATATTAAAGACAACTTTAAATTTAAAGAACAAAATATATTCATAAAAATTCGTGCAATAATATGTGATGGTCCTGCCAGAGCCAGATTTTGTGGCGTTAAACAATATAATGCATTTGAAGGGTGTCTAAAATGTGTAATTAGAAAATTTCATAGAATGTATTTCAACAAATGCAGAAGTTAGCCTTCATACAGATTTAACGTTTGCCCAAAGAATAGACGCAGGCCATCATATTTTTAATTCTCCTTTTGAAGATCTTGGGATGGTGTCACAGATAGCTTTGGATTATTTGCACATAGTACTGCTTGGCGTACCAATAAAATTTCTTACCATTTGCTTAGGAAAAAAGCCATTATTTCCAAAACATTTGGAAGATTTAATTTCAAATAAAATGACATTTTTAAATAAATTGCTGCCAAATAACTTTCAAAGACAGCTGACAGCTTTCAATTAGAGCATTTAGCGGTTTTCAAAGGAATTCTCTAAAATTAAAAAATTCTCTACCAACTCATTTGCAAAAATACTATGGTCATTTTATTCTCCTACATGTCGCGATAAAAATTATTTGTTGCCCAGATTGGTGTATCAAATACAATTCATTTGCAGAACAACTTTTGAAGGACTTTATCAATGATTATGCTGTAGTGTATGGATCAGATATGGTGAATGATCATGTACATATATGCTTAGACATCTCGCAATAGAAGTAATGATTTTCAAAGGTCATTTAGATATATTTTCTGGATTTTATTTTGAGTCGTATATGCATCCATTTAAAAAAAATTTTGGCAGGACATAAACATCCTTTAATTGAATTTGCAAACAGACTGTTACGACTGTCTGGTCGCAACCATGATTTTATGTTTTGTATTTCCCTCTGGGTAGTGTCTCTACTTTCCATGATTGCTCAATATTGGTATTTTATATTCACCTCGGTTGTGTTCTTCGCTTTCGTAGTTGTTTGTTGATTGTGCGCTGAACGCACTCGCGACCTTTTGTTTTGTACCTCATCGTGTGGTGGCGCAGGGGTGAGAGGAATGACGAGAGAGCGAGAACAATGCGCATTGAGTGTGTGTGTAAAGCAAAACATTCCATAATAATGTTTTTCTTATGAGAAACAGAGAAGAAAGACATTCTTCTGGAATGTTTTGCGCGTCGTTTGTGCGGCGTAAGAGTTTTTTCAATTTTCATTAGAGTTTGGTTTTTTGATAAGGTAGAGTGATCGTGATTAGTTTTCGCAAATTTTTTTATTGGATAAAATTAAATTTTAAAAATTTTCAAAGAATCGAGTTTTTTCAACATACAAAGTGTTTGGTGTTGAGTTGTTTTTTTTGATAACGATATGGGTTCAGTAGTGATAAAAACAGTTTAGAATTTTGTAAAAATGTAAAAATAAATTTTAGTTAAGACTTTTTTTTTGGTTTAAATTTAAAATGTGTTTTGATACCAAACAAAATTTAACATAATTCAAAAAAATTAAAATTTTTATATTAAATGTGGTGTTTAAAAATTTAGAGCTAATGCTTTTATTTTTATTTGATTTTAAAATGAGCAAAGATACCTAATCTGAAAATAACGTTTGATACGCCATATTTTGTGCTGGTGCATTTCGAAGTTCGATATAAAAGGAGAGTTGGAAAAATTATTTTGCCAGGTTGAATTTTCGATAAATTACAACATTTTTTCGATTTTTTTTGCGCTGCTGGATGTAACTAGAGCCAAAACGTGATTACAAATAATATTTTCGTGCGTTGGTTTTAATTAAAAGTGCATAACCCTCGACTTAAGTAATTTTCTATGGGTACCGTATTCGTAACGGGTACCGCGTTATCGAGAGGCTCCCTTTTTCTATGAAGTTTTGTGTGGGTGAAGGACGCCCAGCGATTTTGAGTACCCAACCAGGCAAAGTTGTACGGTAAAGACGGAACGCAACATTTTTTACGGGTTTTCAGCGATCCAACGCCCAACGTTTGTGTTGGTGGTTTACCAAGGTCGAATTTGCTGTACCTACGGGTTTTGCGAGACAACGCCCAACTTATTTTTGCGGCCAGTCGAGGCCAAAATATTTACCGGCTGTTGAGCCGCAATGGAGGAACGAGTTATCGGGGAGAAGCCCCGCAACGATAGTGCCCAACCAGGCAAGCGCTCGAGCGCAAAGGCGGAGAGTCGCCCAACGACAGCAACAAGGCCGCACCGGTGAGGTAACGGCACATACAGCCGCAACGGTCCGGGTGTGGTACCACCTGTGGCATGACGGCCGCGCAAGCCCGCAACAGAATTTTTTTTATTTTATGAAAATTCGTTTTATATTTTTTTTTGCTTTTTATTTTTACATTTTCTTTTTATATATTTATCTCTTAAATGTTTTATTAAATTTAAAAATTTTATATTTTTGTAATCGAGCGTCGCACAGCGGATGCGCGCTCGGTCCCCATTGCTTTCTCTCTCTCTCGTTCTCTCTTGTCGTGGTGCGGGTGGAGGGGAAGTTGTTTTCTTTTTGTTTTCCATTTAAATAAAATGAAATATTAAATTTTTTTCGGTGTGGTGTGGTGGGAGCGGAGGCTCCCTCTGTGCCGGCATAGTGTTTGCGGCCCCTTGGTGCCCGCATCCAATTTCGTAACCAGGGTTATGCCCCGTTTGAATTCGAATGGATGCGCGCACCAAGGCACCGCTCTTGGTTTATAATTTTGTTGCGTTCGTTCCTCAAGTACCGGCCGACGAATTTCGGCGGAACATCCGGGTTTTTTTTGTTTATTATTATTTGCGGATTATTTTTATTTTATTCAAATATCTGAAGTAATCACGGTGTAGGCCAGGAGCCATGCATGCCTCAAACCCCACGACCCTTCGCACTTCTCTCTGAGAACATAGCCGGCAAAAATCACCGTGGAGGCCTCTGCATGCGCTTAGTGATAACTGCAGGTTGACAGTAGCCACCCTGTAACAAGACTGCATGAAATGAATAGTTCAATGTCTCCGACAATTTCACCGTCTTCTCAGTTTGAGCTAAAAAAACCAGTTGAAGGAACACAAAACACTTTTTCGGAGTTGGTGTATTACGGTTATAAATTAAATAATAATGACACAAATAAATATGTCCTCAGTAAAGAAAGGAAAATCAATTTTGTGAGAGAAGAAGGACGGTAAACAATATATGGAAAACGCTTCGTTTTTGGTAAACAATATATGGAAAAGATGGATTCTTAGATCTTTTAGTGTTCATAATAAAAATAAACAATTGTTCACTAAATTAAATATGATAAACTACACTGAAAAGTCGGTTGTAAAAATTATTGAGATCGATCTGTAATTAAAAGGTTCATGAGTTCAATGAAACTATAGTATTGGCATAAAATTGCTTTGAACCGCTATATTAACCTAAAAACCAGATATAAACAAATCGATTAATCAACAATAAAATATTACATAACTTCGCTAATAAAAAATGTAATGACAACAACAATAAAAAACACTTTAACATCTCTAGTATGAGGTGAACAAAGTTCATTAAAAACTATGCTGACCATATGCCCGGTACAAGTAACATTTAGCAACAAATTTTCTTCTCACAAATCTCTTTGATCAGTTCGCTGTAATATTAAATTTTAATACACAGATCTCCAACCACAATATGCCATAAAAATAAATTTAATCTTTTTATAACACAAACCATCTCAACGGATCATATTTTGTTGTGATCATATTTCTGAAGTATCTCGTAAAAAGATTAAGAAAACAAAATTTACTTTTTATTTTTTTCAAAGAAATTAATAATAATGATCTCGGCCTTATAATTTATTCATAAATAAAAAGTAAAAAAAAAAAAAAATTAATGATCATAATCGTCGTTTTCGTATCATCATCCATCGTCGTACACACATAAAATCAAACGACTTAAGAAAACCAACAAATTCAAACAAACCAAAAAGCACAACTACATGAGACAAACACATAAATTATAAAGTTTTATTAACGAAATAATTTTGTTAGAAAAAAAAAGTAAAAAACTTTTCAAATTTTGGTTCAGTTCCGATTCGCGTTTGAACTTATGAACATCTCTATCTCGCGAGTGTTAAAAATCGTGTGTGTGTTATACAAAAAAAAAAAGCTTAACATTTAAAAGACAGACTTGTTAAAAAGTATGTATTGTGTGCAATGTGTATTACTTCTAAAAAAAAGCCTTTAAAGCGGAATTCCATTGTTTTTTTTGTATTTTATTACAAAGTGCTTAAAATTGTTGTGTGATCAAGCTCAAAGTGCCGACGAATTTAAGGATATTATTACAAGGATACCAAAAATTTATGTATATATTGTGATCCCTAATAATTTTTTGTTATAAGTGATTTTTGGTTAATCAAATATTTAAGCACCAGCAAAAAAAAAAAAAAAAAGTTCGGAAAAGTTCTATAATTTTATTCATCAAATTGAAAGTTTTGTTGTTCTTGTTTTTATAATAATTTTGAACGACAAACTTTTAACATATTTTTACTGGTTTTTGTTTTGGGGGCGAACAAAAACAAAACAAAATTGAATATTTTATGTGTTGATCGCGCACGGCACCGCACCCAGCAGGTGCTTCTCCCGGTGGTATATATTTTTGATTTGAATCGATGAATTTATGATTTTTATTATGACGGTAAATCCATCCGCAAGTTGTGTTGGTATAGTGTTATTGCAAAAATTAACATCTTTGTCATAATCATCGGTACAGTGAACGAAATTATATATTAAAATATTTTAAGTGGAAAAAGCTTTTTGGTTTAAATACGTAAAGGAAGTAAATATTTTATGTAGATTTTTTATTTTACTCGTTTTCGTGGAAGTGATGATCTTTGTGGTGCGCATAATATTAACATAATGTATCACAAAGACTAATGAATTAATGATGTTATAAACGGTTGGCCGACTCGAAAAGTGATGTTAAATAGAATGGCATATTCGCAGAATTTCCTAAATGCGTTGAAAATTGGCAAAATAATTTTACATAGGCTTCTGGTGTAATTGAAGGATAATATTAATTCGGCAATGTAAAAATAATTCAAATTTTCTCGACATTTCAAAATATTGTTGATAAAATTTAACAGTGAAAGCTTCAAAATATATAATAGCAGTTTAAAAGAAGAATTATTTAAATCTTTAAAAAACTTTATACGAAGCTTTCGGCAAAAATTAAAAATTTGCTGAAAAGTGTTGCGGGGAAGTGATGAATTTTTTAAATTCGATAATTTTTTAACCAAGGATAGTAAAATTAGATGTGGGTCTAAAGTTTGGCGCGTTTTCGAGTAAAGCTCGAGTATTCTCAAGACAGTATGTCTATATTGAAATTCAGCGCGGAAGATGGTTTATAATAAGAGTATTACGTGATTTGGATACATTTTAAATGAATATTTATTAACCATTAATGATCTGTAGTTCTGTAATTTACTAATGCCAAAAATTCAGCTTTGGATACAGTTCTGGAATACAGCTTAGTTGAATTTAAATTTGGACTTTCTTGCACCACATTGTTTAAATTTACAAACGAAACAATGTTCTGAAATTTGTTCTTTGTAAAGAAAGCGAATTTTGGAATTTGATCATGCTAAGTAGAACTCTGCAGATACTAAATCCAGACTCTGGAGTTCAGAATTTTTAACATAATTGTAGACATTGAGAATTTGCTTTATCTGCGCTTTGAACAATAGTCAAATAATTTTTTTTGTAGGGCCTAATTAGATTATACCTTAATAAATTAAAACTCGATTTGTGGGACTAAATTAAGGTACTAAAATGAATTAAGGACGAAATATAAGCCCGGTATTTTTTTTAAGCAAGCTCATCTTTAAATTTTGTGTGCTAAGATAGAATTGGTATGCTAACAAGAGTTTTGAATAAGGTCCTAAATAAAATTAACAATGCTAAATAAAACTTGGCAAACTTTGCCCTGGTTATTGTCAAATTCTGTTTAAAAGATGGGATCGGTATTATAACACAAATTCTTACTGAACATTTCACGCCGCTTCTCCCTATATTTAAAAAAAAAACGGGTGTGTGCACCCATTGATTGAAGAGCTTACAATTATGAAAAAATATACTGTTGACAGAGACCATAATTCGGTATAATTTACAAGGGCAGGTTAGTATTAATTGGCAGTACTAGCTTCGCTTAATGGTACTCATTATTGGTACTCAATCATTAACGTTATCCAAAGTCACCTTGATTTTTTCTAATCGATTTTTTTTAACTATATCCGAATTTCATATTAAAACCGAATCCTATTTTGATGAAATAGTTTTATCACAATCGGTTAAGAAATGGTTTATCTCCTTCTATTTGTAATGGCGATTTATGGCGTCAGGTAGGAGTTTTGCACATTCTTGAGTAAAACTAGAGTTTCATAACATTTTGCTTTTATTATACGATTTGAATATATTTTAGGTGAAGGTTCAAACTTTGGCATTACTGAGTGGAACTCAAATATTTCTTAGCCGAAAATGATCTAAGGGATCAATAGGTTAAAAAATTTGTTATATCTAAATCGAAATAAAGAAAAATAAGAATTGAATTTTGGATACAGTTTCATAACATAGCCTAACTGAATTTAAATTAGCACTTTCTTAAACGAAAATGTTCGAATTTGGATTGAATCGATTGAGATTCTTCCATTAATTTGACAGAATGTTCTGTGATTGGGTCTTCCTGTTTTAAAATATTCCATTTCGTATTCGATTATATTTCGGTTTGGATGGAATAAAGATTAAACATTTATTATAAATAATGTTCTGGAATATGTTCATTGTAACGAAAACGAATTTTGGAATTTGACCATACTAAATAGAACTCGGATATTACTTAATCGATTATGGTGGTAGGATAAAATTGGTATTCTAACAAGAGTTTTCATCGGTTATTGATTAAAATCTGATCATACTGAGTGCAACTCGGCCGAATATCATTCTATTTTCAAATATCGGGTGTGTGCACCCATTGATTGTAGAGCTTATAATTAAGAAGAAATCTCTTGATTATTGAGATCATAATTAGTGTCGCTTTCGAGTGTTCCTTGCCGTTAGATTTGTACTGATTCTCTTATGCGAAGCCGACAAATATTCACAGTTAATCGATCGTTAGCGCTACCCAAAGTCACCTTGATTTTTCCTAATGGAAGCAACGGCTGAGTTCCATTAAGATTATATTTTTTCAGAAGTATATCCGAGGTTCGGAGTGGAACTGAATCCCGTTTTTATCGAATAGTTTCGTCACAATCGATTAAGAAATAGTTTAGTTCTATTTACATTTGCAAAATAACCACTTTCGTTGTATTTTTCATTGTACAAACTCGAGCTTCGTGTCTCTCAAAGCGGTTTATAAATTAATGAATTTTAATTTGCCATTTGACAGAACCACATTCGAAATTCAAATTAGGGTCGAATTATGCATAAACAGGATTATTTTCGTCATCCAATTAGTTAAGAAAATTCTCAGTTCTGCTTTGCCAAATAAAATTGAAATTTCATTTTGACGATCATCAAATCAGTTAAATGTCCAAATCCTAATCAAATTAATAATTTTTCATTATATTCTGGGCACATATTAAATGATATGCATTCCAACTCGATTGAATGGTTTAATTCAAATTGGCCATTTTTCCGTAATAAAACTTTTATTCGGATTTTCTGTCGGAGTGGAGAACTCAGGCGTGAGAAAAATATTTGATTACTTTGACGAAAACTGCGAAACTTTTAACTCAAACTTGGCGGTGCGGGACAACAACATCACTTCAATCATTATTACCTTAGTAATGTGAGAGATGGAAGCTAGATTTGGTTCTTTAGGTTTTTAAAAAAGTTGAGGACAAAGAAATATGGCAATAGTTCTTGGAATCAGAAAAATCTATCATACATGCTTTATGGATATGAAAAAAAGCTTTGAAGAGGAGTACGAGGTTTTTTTTTATAAATTGGACCAATCAGTTGCAGTTCCATCAATACAATGCAAACTAATAACTTCTTAAGGTAGCTCAGTTTTCTAAAAGTTTTGCTTTTTAGGTAGATTTTTCAAATTAATATAGTAGCCCTTGAAATAGAGAGATCTGTGAAGAAAAGCTCACAATTCATTATTTTCTTATACGGAAATGGTTTGCTCCTTGATCTTTTAAAATAGACATTCCAGGAAATACATTTAAGATCCGAGACGAGAATGTCATTCGTTACTATAAACTTAAGAATTAAAACGACCATGAGCCTTTGCCAATAGACCTATGCTACATAAATTAATGTTAAGAGTTTCGTGCCAGGCGTAACCGACAAAAGTTGCTTCACAACCAAAATACCAAATTGTCAAAGAGGATAATCTGCGTGACTATTCGAAGAGTTAAGAGTGACAATTACAGGCTTACGGTCAGTTGAACTGTACTCGTGCAATACATTTACAAATATAAGAATATATTGAGGCGAAACTTTGCAATTTATGTCACTGGTGCCATGTTTTGTAGAACTGAGGTGATCGGCAGTGTTTTTAATAAAGCTTTGACAACTCGTCAACAACAATGTCGCTTTAAAACTTTATAAACTGAAAGCTTACTGTCATTGAGTTCTGGTAGTAGCGATCGGGTTTCTCCTCCAAGTTGTAATTTGGAAATGCTGGACGTAGCGACGTTTAGTGTTTCCGTGGTTTCATAAGACGTTGGCCTATCAACAATCCATCTACAGGGATGTTTAATATCCATTTTACATTACTTGATTTGAAGTTTTTAATGAAGTCGAATACGTTTTTCAGATGATTAGCATATTGCATGATGAGACTTCCAGAGTAAGCTGGAATTTTTGTCTTATCTACGATGAAGTATAGAGGTGAATATTCGGGTTAGATGGATGTGGTCACTGCAGTTTGTCTTACATAACGACGTTAAACTTACTTTTCTTTAGAAACGTTTTCAGGATGCATGCATTTTATTGTTCATACTGCGGTCAGCAGAGACACGTTCGGCAGATCTTTAGCTTTTATCCATATTGTGTATATTGGTCTACAAGATTTTTTTTTTTTAAATCCGCATTGACCGTCTTATGATCGACTCGATTTCAACTTTGTTGACGATGGGTGCTGAGATTGTGTCAGAAATGTATTCTGAGTACTTGGTAATATGCGCATAATCTTAAAATTACGAAAGTTTCCAATATATTACGGGATTTTGAAATATCGGGTTTTGACATATGAAATTTTTGATGATTTAAAAAGTATAGTAACCATAGAAATTATTGACCTTGAGATTTTTACTAATTTACCTTTGAATGTATCGCAGAATCTGAGTCCTCTCTGCACCGCAAACGGTTTGTCCGATATGGATGAAACTTCAAATTTAGGTTTTTTTCTTTAATTTTCAGTGATCGCAGTGGGAGAACCTAGCGATTTATGGTCGAAATATGGAAGTGGCAGCTTTCAGAGAAAGTATTTTTTTTTTGTTCAGTAATCATGAAAAATTTTGTTCTAGGGCATGCGGGTGTCTCGCAGACTAAATGTCTATAGCTTTTCTACAGCACAGGTGGCTTGAATGGTCATTGTGAAACTCCATACTTAATTTTTTTTTTAATAAATTAAAAAAGTCCTCAACAAACGAAATTAAAACATTGTTAAAGTTAGCAGAAAGTTTCCAACCGAAAAATGGTAATGCAGATAGTCGTTTTGCTATCCGAGTCAAAAAATATTTTGTCTTACGATTAAGTGTTGATACGGTGTCAGCTTGTCACTTTTTTCAACTAGTATAGCGAATTTATCGAAATCCGATTCGAGCATATTTGACATCCTTAGCCCCTTTAACTTTTTAAAGGATTGTAATTTTCAATTGGTTTGGATTCTTATTATCCCTAATGTACACCAAATGTTTTGTGAATTTATTGTATTGCGAATTAAGCGTACTAAACACCCTTATTTCCTATTGTTTTTCAAGAAATTTTGATTTTTAGTTTGTTTCCCTATTAACATACGTAAGTATACTTTGGGGGGTTGATAAGGATGTCCTATATTTTAAAAATCGTCGAAAACATTTGTAAAGTTATTTATCGTATAGGAAATTCTTTACTATCATAAATTGAGTCTGATTCAAATTTTAAATATAGAGCGGCGTAAAGTCGCTGTATATAATTCCCATTTTCCACTTTTCATTTCTCGCGTATCTGATTTTCGTGACATTAACCGTTCCAGATGCGTCTTTGAAAAAACAGCACCTTAAGTGTATTCGGATGCATCCACTGTCAGGATAAATGGTTTACTGATATCCGGATAGGCTAGTAGTTGATCTGTGGCTATTATGTTTTTAACCACTCAAATGACTTTACATATTCGGGATCTAAAATGTTAAAAGTAGCTCCTTTATTTAAAAATTTGCTAAATCTTGTGGAGATTTTTGACTAACTTTGAATAAATCGTCTATAAGGTCCCGATAATCCAAGGAACTGTTTGATCTAAAAACTTTGTCTCCCTTTTTAGAAGTTTACATTTATCGAGCTATATTTTCAGATTTAGTTTTGACAAGCATTTAAGTACTTCTTGAAGATTCTCGATGTGGTTGTACAGATTGAACCCCACAACAATGATATCATTAAAATATACATGACAAGTCTTGCCTATTAGTCCGTGTTTAGCATTATTCAAAACTCATTGGATGGTTGCCGGCCCGTTTTTCATTCCAAATGTCAGTGGAAAATGCAATTTTTCCAGTGAATCCTTATCCACCGGGATTTATTAGAACTCCGATTTTAGATCCGAAGTAGGTAGACTTTCCGAGGTTATCCAGCATTTCCTATGTTTCCGGATATTTGTGATTAATGGTTTTCTCATTTAATTATGTTGGTTTTCTCATTTGGTTTTCTTAAATCGAAAATGAACCCGGCTAGGCTTCTATAGCTAACGATTTAAAATTTTGGATTAATTCCTTTGTTTTAAGGACAAAAGTATGCAAATACATACCTTCATCTTGTTTGTACTCCAAAGGTGGAATTTATAGTATAGGAGTTGTAACCTGATGACCTGGGTCAGTTGCACCGCGAGGTTGCACACAGATATTTTGGTCGGGAGGGTTCCGTTACCCCGCGTGTACAACTGACATCTTACAAAAAAACTAGATATGTACATGTGTGTGCCACAAATCAAAAAAATCTACATTTAAGAAAAAAAAAATATGAATTAATTTACTCATATAGAAGATTAAATAAATTACACCACTTGCGCGCTTACATCACTTCATCAGTGCTCACTCCGTTAACACATCATTGCGGTGCCCAATCAAGCATAAAAAACGCATTCGCGATCGTATTGGACGTGTAACTGAATGAAATCACTTACATACAATAATTTAAAATTAATTAAATTAAACCAAAGAAAACAAATCTCGTTAAATGAAATAAAAAAAATGAAGATATGAATAGAAAATGTTTTACCAATTACTGTTTTGTTTGGGAGGTGACCTTCCGCGAATGACAACCTTCTCTGAATGCCTGGATGTTACCCGGATGCTTGAACGGTTTTCTGGAGCCCTCGGCCAGCAGCATACCAATCCGTAGGTTCTGGATTGTGGGAGTGGAAACAAAATTTGCGTCCCCAGCCGATGAAAACGTTGCGCGGTACGACAATTTCAATTACTCCACTTGTCGTTCACTTTATAATGTGATTCGTAGTTTTTTTTTCCTTTTCAGTTTGGATTTATTAATTTTACTTTTTTTTTTAACTGTATGTTTTTTTAACTGTGTACTTTATATGGGAACTATCTTGGAAACTTCACAAAAAAATATGATCTACATACACTACATCAACAATGAATTTTATTCGGGTTATAAATTTTTTTTTTGTTTGCGATTTATTATACAATACAATTTTTATTTAATTACAACCATTATGTATCAATAATATAATTTGTGCATATAACAAAGATGCACTCACAATTTTTTTTAATTTTTAAGTTTTGTATAGGTACATTACAACTTTATAATGTTTTTATATTCAATTTATTTACATACAATATCTTTTTTTTTTTTTAATTCTTATGATTTAGTGATGATCTTAATCAGATAATGAGGCCGTTTTTGTTTCGCTTGTGTATATACATTAATTTTTATGTATTAACCCGTCTCAATTATTTGTAATTACTTCTCAATTGAAAATCCCGGTGTTATGAGTTTATATTTTTATTGCTTGCTACCATTCTGCACGTAAGAAGCAATTTATATTGACCGATGTGAAGTTTGTACTAAGTTTGTCCTAAACCAACCAAAACAATATAAAATGTTTGTGTGTCTGTTTGTGTGTATTTGTAATAGGTAAACATTTAGGCGATCACACGATGTATTTAAATTGTTAATAGAAATTTAAAAACTTTAGTATTAAGGTTTAATAGGAACATTGAGGAATATTTAATTAAAGTTCGTAACTTTACCACATAACAAGACTATAATAAACAGTTTTCTTTTAATAATAGTGGAAAAAGGTAGACAAAATAAATTAATCACAAACCATAAAATTTAATCCACATACTAATTTAAAATAAAAGTTTCATAAATACGCCAAACAGCTTCTAGTTGATAAAAATGTATGCCTTAAATCAACGCTTGAGTAAATTGCCGTCTTAAATTGCATAAATCAACGTTTGAGTAAATTTACGTCTTAAATCGCATAGGGGTGGTACTTTAGGGTAATACTAAATAGGGTTGCAGATTATTCTCATCGGTTTTTCTTGTAAGGGAGCAAGATTATAGTACTACTGACTCAATCAATCAGTTTCATAAATTTATAATGGAGCTCACTTAGTGAGAGAGGTGTTTGAGCGGATTTACATCTTAAATCACATAGGGGAGGTACTTTAGGGTAATACTAAATAGAGTTGCAGGTTATTCTCATCGGTTTCACTTGTAAGGGAGCAAGATTATAGTACTACTGACTCAATCAATAATTTTCATAAATTTATAAAGGAGCTCCATTATAAATTTATAAAACTTATTGATTGAGTCAGTAGTACTATTATCTAATTAAGTAATCGAAACCGATGAGAATATCGAGGATGTGTGTTTATTGTTTCTAGTTTTTCTATTATGATTTCAATTTTATAATATTGTTTAGTTTAATTCAATTAAATATTATTTAATTATGTATTTAAGTTCGAGGTTTTTGCATTATATGACAAAATTTAAATTTAATTTTAACAAGTGATTATTTTGTGTATTCGCCTGAATGTCTTCATTTCACAAATACATATAAACAAGTTACATTGTTTTTGTTGGTTTAGGACAAGCTCAGTACAAACTTCTTATCGGTAATATGAAGCGTGAACTTTTTCTTAAGTTTGTCCTAATTTTTTAATTTTTATTTTTAGGACAAACTTAGTACAAACTTCCCATGCATTTATATTGCCATACCATAACGAAACATAGCCAACACTTAAGAGCATTGGATTTATTTTTGTTTTTATTAAAGCCGGCCTTTGTTTAACTTTGGACGCAGCCGATCGTTACAGAGTTCTTCTTAATCCCGAAAGGCTGCAACTAATATTTGCCTCATTTCCGAACAATTTTCCAGATCCCCTTGGCAACATTCGTTACTTATTTCCATAAAAAGATGGAATTGATTTTATTAGATCTGGGATGTTAAATAAACCTAATTGCATCTGCAATGAATGGGATTCGCAGTAGGAATCTTTAATTGTTCGTTTAAAATTGGGAGGATTTTTTCATATTGGACTTGTTTTTCGCTAAAATTCGTAGTTGTTGGGTAATAGCATCCAGTTGAGCAGGTATCTGCTTCAAATCGAGCAAGGTCAAAGGGGTTTCGTCTTGTACCTTATTTAAATTTCTATTTTGTTAAATATCTCTATAGATTTTTCCGTATTTCGATCAATTTTGATATTTCGAGAAATCGTGAATTACTGACAAAATTATAATTTTAATCTTTTCTTGGTTATCGAAGGTTAGAGAATTCTTTAATTTTTATTATCTTCAAATCGCTCTATTACTCTTAAGGTATAATCGACCCAATTGGCTTATGGTAGCTAAAATAAAATACACAGAACTCTAACTTATCTAATTTTTTTTGAAAAACTGCATCAATGGTCGTCTCATATCTTGTAGTAGATATATTTCTGCCGCAAAATTAATATTGAAATCCTCGCTCAAAATCATAGGGAAAGAAGGCGACGATTTCCTTATGCGAGGTCACTGCCCTTCTACTTAAATTTTTATATATTGCTACTCCGACAGCCAGCTCACTATCTCTCTTGAACTGAACGCAGCATTAAAAATTAGGAATATTAACGTGCTCGTCATTGCGTAGTCAAGAGCAGGTCTCGAGCATCTCTGCATCACTGTATCAGTTGGGTCAATGTGATGAAACCTGAACCGTCATGATTATAAATTTGCCATTACATCCTGAGCTGTACTTAGCGGGTTTGAGCTAGCTGATGATCATCGATAGCCAAACGTGATGAGCAGCCCTTCGAGACTCGTAACTCGTGATAAAACAACATACACAAGTTGTTGACTGTGTTTTTTATCGTACGGGTAAGAGTATACTACCTCATTATTGGTACCATCCTGTGATGCATGAATTGTGGTGGCACACGCAGGTACGCATGGAAAATGATTACGCTTAACATTAATTGTCCGATTGTTGTTTTGATAAACAGTTGAGCTTTTTCTTGCCAGCTTGTGAATTTGTACCGAAATCCATCTAGAGTCATTTGACATTTTGACTGTTGCCGTTTTCATCGTTTTTGTTGTCCGAGGACTGGCTTCATTCGATATATGGCAGGACATTTGTATCCCTTATGCTTATTTTATGGCTATTTTGACAAACGAGTGCTAACTGCTCGACAGTATCGCAGCCGTCCTGAGGATTGAGCGTGCAGCTAGATTATAAGTCAATATAGCTCCAAAATAATCTCACGCCATGTGGACAGGGCTCATTCGCACTTTTGTCAGTAACGTGACTCAATAAGATGCTGTTCAGACTGTTCGAGCTTCAGATTAAAGACGTTTTTTGTGAGCACTGAATAGAATGCGGCATTTGATTGATGCATTACTTCATTCCGTTCATAAAATTGGAGCCCTCGCCACAGTGTATAAGACTAACAATGGACTGCCTAATTTTGCTTGTAAATCGGAGTTGCGTTGACGGGAGATAGCAGAAACACGTCCTTTCCACCAAACAGAACAATAAGTCACGTGGTTTGCTTGAGTTGCGAATCTAACTGTTGTGAAAGTTCCGCTCGTTTCAATCGAAAAAGGCATCATTTTAAGAATGGTGTTTTACAGTCATGCCATCGATGGCTACAGCCGCCTTGTTCGTTGAAGCGCACGTAATGAATGAATTAGAAAAACAGTCGTTTTCCGTAAAGTGGTTGTATTACAAATGTTTTACAGCAAGGCATTCGTACCTTGCAAAAGGTACGGTAAGCATTAGTATACTATTTTGTCTTTCATTGGCTGAGCGCTATACACGGTTAAATATTTACGATGATATGGTCGAATACCAGGAATATGACCTTTCTAATGGCCACCGATGGGAAAATGGGTAACTCAAAAATTAAAAACATTTTATTAATTTACGTTCGAACATTTCTAAATTTGTTGTAATTTATATGCCATAGGATTTGGACCAATCTGGTAAAATTATACAGTTCCTGCCATATTGTGGCAGATTGCGGTTGGGATGAACAAAACACTATCTACATCTGGAAACTTTCGACCATTTTTAATATGCTAAAATTAAGTGTGGTGTGTTCGATATCTATTTACTTTTATTTTAAAAGAAAGGCCAGTGTTAGCCACCACAATTACCGTTAACTTCGACGGTATAATGATACAAAATGCCAAAATCTACTGAGAATTTGGCTTGATCAGTTATAAAAGATGCTTAAATATTAGTTTTAGATGCACATACGTATCTTAAATATTATCAAGGCCATTCGATTAGTTCCGGTAGAAAGAACGCTCAATTTAAATTAATTAACTTTCTCAATTTAAAATTTTTCGTGTTGTCATCAACCTACACCGCAAACTAAAATAAATGTTTACGAGATTAGACAAAATTATTGGTGTCAAATTTTTGAACGTCTTGGACGTCAATTGAGTGACTTATAGTTATACCAATAGTGTCTAGAAGTACATAATGTCTAAATCATTAAGTCATGCATTACACCAACGTTCGCCGTTTCGCTGATTTCTTTAACCGTTTGATTTACCATTAAATATTTCTGCACAATCTCATTTTTCGCTTTTTAACTCGAGATATCAAATTATTACGGGATATAAAAAATATTCAGCATTAAACTGTACTAAGCAGCACCGCAGACAATAAATCACCAACGTCATAATCAAAAGACATTAACCGATTTAAGAAACAAAAAAAAAATATTAAGAAGAAAATTATCTCATAATTTTTTTTTGAGCATTTTCGTATTTGCCCACTCAATGGCGCGCACACACACACATACACATACACATAATGGTCAAGGTAAATTAAGAAGATTGGTGGTTATGCATAATACACAAAAAGAAGTTGAAAGAAAGATTGATTATACTTCAAATAAATAAATAAATAAAAACGAATTTAATTAGAAGCCGAGACGCGCGCTTACAAACAGCAAACGTAATTACGTTCATTTTATATTGTTATACGAGTTTAACATGATTGATCTTAAGAGGTCGGTACGATGCTGTTAAATACAAATTTTATGTAAATAAGGAAGTTATTTTGCAAAAACAGACAATACAATATACAATAAATTGATGACGATTTGTCTCACATGATGATGATGATGATGCTGATTGTCATGATGATAGAAATTTGAATGTCAAGTCCTTCTGATTTTAATTTTATTTTGTTGTTGTAAATGTTTGAGGTATAAATGGTACTTTGGCGGTTGTTGAATTTAAATACCAAAATCGTTTATCATGAACTCAACCGCACCAGGAAATTGAGGTTTCCCCATATAATCTAAGTACCAATAAATATTCTGCAGTAAATTCATGTAGATGAGATAGGAATATAAAAAGCATGATCCAAATATATACATACATAGTTAAATGGCCTCGGGATAAAATTTACCATATTTTTTGTGCTATGTATGAACGTATATAGAAATCATGCAGCCACCCACTATATATAAAAAAAAATAGTATCCCGCAATTTTGTATATACCTAGCTTTGGCATAGTGTGATGTTTACGGGTGTCAAATTTATTTTAAACTTTGCACTTTGGATTCAGTAGTGTATATTTGAAACGGATTTTGGCCTACATATACCCGCATATTTACATAATTTGAAGGTTAATTCTATTTATTTAAATTAAGATCATGCTGAGAAATATGTAATATTTCAAATTTGTACATTTTTTTTGTCTTGTGTTTGCGGAATCTTTAAAACAATATTCTTAAATATATGTTTATTGATTTTATTTTTTGAGAGCAACTTGTTTTACAAACAGTTTTCGTATTAAATCAATATTTGGATTAATTTAATGATTCTTCTAATAAATGTTGAATGTGGGTGCTGGTATATAGCAATAAGAAGCTGCGTGACGTTCTCATGAATTTTGCAATTTATATGTATTTTTTTATAATATTTCGAGGAAGTTTTTAATAAAATTAAATGTAAACCGTTATTTCCATCGGGACGTGCAAAGTGGGTGGCCAAGACAAGCATTTACCGAAAATAAAATACATATCAGATTTTTAGAGTTTCAATTATTCGTTACTTAGGTTTTGTGAAATTATAATGCGAAAGGCAGCACCTACAGACTGCGTCTAGCATAAGAAATAGTTGGTTAATCGTTTTTATGGTTTACTAGTTGAATTACCCAGGCGTTGCACGGGAGAAATAAGAATTATTTTGCAATTCGGATATTTTACAGGAAATCGCTCGACATCGCAGTACATTTGATTGCAAATATTACAAAAAATCATGCGGCGCGGGATTTAGTAACGGAAGCATTGGAGAGAAAGAAAAGTGGTCATCACATATTGAAATTTTTGTGAACCCTCTTTCAAAAATAGGATGTGTAATGGAATTCCAGGGTCAATAGATTTGTATTTCATTGGTGAACCGGAAGTTGCGATTTAATGTCATTATTTATTATTTTCCAAACCTTAAATTAGACGGGAACGATATCTCACATGTTGAGGAATCAATTGAAAATTTCCATTTACTGATATAATCAGTGAAAAATTTAATAAGAAATTAAATTTTATAAAAAATTTGTACTGCGGTCCTTTAACCCCGGCGTCCAACCACTACAAAAATGGTTGTCATGTAATGGCGATCAGGTAAGCGGCTGAATCCGATTCCAAATTGTTAGGAAACTTGTAAGAAGGAACCCTTTGCCCTTGCCACTAATATCTTATAACCCTTTTTTTTAATCTTTGTCGTGACAATTTAAAAAAAAAATTAAAAAATAATTACACTGAGACCCCTAAGGCACAACCCTTTCAAAAATATCGTAAGGTTGATTCTGAACGAGCAACTTATACATGGTAACAATTTCATTGTGATCGGTTGACCTACTGACTCCAATTGGATAAATGGTTTGGCCACTTGTAAGAAGGGCCTCCTAGACCCAGGGAACGGACCTTTCAGATTGAAGCATGACACTAATCTCATATAAACCCTGTTTCTAATTCATCCGTGTGACAAAATAAGAAAAAATTTGAGGCTTCTACACCTGGCGGGTCCAAACCCTTCAAAAATATCGTATGAACGGCCCCGACTGGCACATTTTCATTCATGGAAATTCATGGAAATTACTAGTATAATTACTGTCATATAACATTTAACATTTTTAAATGGGGCCAATCGGCAAAGACTCTGACCGAACTAAGTAATTTTGGCTGGTTGTCCAAAATATAAAAACTACCAATTCAACTGGGAACCGTCAGGAACATTATACATTAAGAAAGGTGCGATCTAGGCATATGTATTTTAAAAATTCAACCCGTGCCATTACATTGACAGCCGATAATTTTAAATTAATATGTAAATCATAAGCCATCATCCAGAACCATCTGTATATGGTGTAATGTATTACTACTGACCGGCATGGTAGGGATTATGGTTAATTTTGTTATAGTCTCGCAACTATCGAAACTGCGCTGTGCTCATTGTGCAAAATTTTATAAAGAGGGTCCCCTTGAACAAGAGGACGGACTTCTCGGATTCAAGCATGTTACTTAAACCCTTTTCTTACTGGGTGCACTTGTGAGGCCCCTAGAACCAGGGCACTAGCCCCTTCAAAAATATCGTAAGGTTGATCCTGGACGAACAATTTATAGAAAGATGGGCAATTTATGTTTGCAATATGTTTGTTGCGTACACTTGAACCCTGCGTGGGGTCAATAACATAAAGTGTTGTGATATATTCCACCGTGAATCTTAAAGATATATGGTCCACGACGGGGAATATTTATAATTTCATCTCACATTGACGAAAAAGATCGCATTTTTTCAAAGATCGAATGTGCACTCGAAACTGCCAATCGTTGGGAGTGGCTGAATTTGAGTGCAGGTGTGTAAGCTAGTTCATTACCATTGATTTAGATGGGCTTTTAGAGCTTCATCCGATTTACGCTGTCTAGGAAATTTTTTAAGCCATAATCATGCTACTACAGCTGTTAGGATTGACGATATTCTCACGAAGTTGATAGCTTCCTCTCGAACTACTTGTTACTGCTGAGTTGCTTGTCGTCGTGATCGTAACTGAGGTAGTTCGGGATTGGTGCTCTTGTGACTTTGTGAAGCCCTTCGAACTTGGACAGCGATATAATTTTAAAAATTGAGATATAAATTTTAAATTATTCTAATTTGCTTGAAATTTAGTAAGAAATATAACTGTAAGAAGAAAAACATTTCTATGAATCAGCCGGAGGAGGAAACCCGGAAAATTCCCAAAAATGCGTCAAAATCAAGAATTTCCATTGAATAAATTCCAGATTTACTCCAACGCTAGAAGGATAGTTTTGAGTACAAAGATTATGCAGCATCACTGGTGATGAAATGTTCCAACATCGCAAAAACGGTGGATTTGTGAACTAAAGTGGAATTTTCGAAATTGTTGTCTGATCCAAGAACTTCAGGCACAGGCCTCAAAACTTTTCGAATTCTCCGAATTAAAAATAGAATAAGATTAGCAAAAAAATTAAATCGCACAAGCCATTCTTGAGTTCTATCAGTCAGACAGCCTGAAGGGCAGATAATATGTTTTTTGTATTTTTGGGTTCAGGGATCTTCAAAACCAGAATTAAAGTTATCCGAAATTGGGAAAGGTTTTGAGTGAAAGTTATAAATAAATCACACAAAGATGATCAAAGTGGTTTTGGATTCGCATTTGATGTAAGAAATGAATTCTCCTAATCTACCGTGTTCGAAAAAGTGTTAGGTTTGTTTTATTCGAGAGAAAATTTATTTATTAATGAATTTTAACTAGACATACATATTTCATTAATTGTGCGGAGAATTCGGAATTGCGGATCTATAATTCGTTTAAATCGAAACACTATCAAAAAAGTTGGATCTATGATTACCAAATCATGGATTGAATTTTTTGACAATTTGAATTTAAACGAATTATGAACCCGCCATTGTGAGTTCAGAATATCTTGTTATAATGGAATATCAGACTCCACTTTGAATTATTGAATGTCTTTTTTAATGTGTCAACGAATCGTTCAGCTTGGCCGTTCGAGATTGGGTAGTGCCGGCATAGTTTTGATATGATTTACTCCTCGTGACTCACAAAATAATTTGAATTTGTCACTTACGAATTTTGAATGCCGTTATCCGTTACTAGATTTTTCGGATTTCCACACAACGCGATAAATTCGCTAAGCTGCTCGATATACATTCATGATGTAATATTATCACACTCATGTACTTCGGAGTACGTACACTGCGAGTTGACAGTAACAAAGAACCACTTACCGTCAATTCGGCAATATCTATAGGCCGCGTCGTCAGTAGCTTCAACTGTAGTAGTAGTGTTGAATTATAGATTTCATCATCGCGTTAGGATCGTTTTCATGTGCAACATGTCTCTGACACAAAATAAGTTAACGCGAGTCTGTTTGGCACCACGATTCGATTACCACTCATGATACATCCATGATCGTATGGTAATGTGTTCCAACGAACATAGAACTGTAGCTGTCAGGTAATTTGTCCTTCGACTCTGAATACCCTTTTTCGATGTATGTATCAAAATTAGATGAATTTTGTTGCAGTCTGTTGCGTTCGAGATTATGTGTCGATTGATCGGCAAGGCGATGATGGTCTCCTCAATTGCATCATCAATCTCCTCTCCCGTGTACATACAAGCCACGTACTCGTTTTCGATATGAGTCGATGCTGTGAAACGTAACAATATGACATCATTTCAAAATTCGTAAAACAACAATTTTAGGGCTAACCGTGCGTTTACACTGGAATACCGCTTTTATTTCAGAAGATACTTAACAGTGATAGCTTTAGTGTTCCGTTGTCGTAAACAAAGTTGATTGACTAGTTGGTTGTAGATGGGCGTTGTCTCAATACTGACGTTTGAAACCCGTGAAATAATCGGCATATATTCGTATGCGACCGTTTTATTTTATTGACAACTACTATGGCTACTTCCCTTTTGAGAACTCAGCTGGCGTTATTATGTTTAGTTCCTGTATATCTCCAATCCGTGTTCGACAGTTTCGAGAGCAGCGAATGAGACTGACCTTTGTGGATGGTGGATCGAACGTGCATTGGGCTCTAGGTACATATGAGCTTGTTGTTGTAGTTCTGTTATAAACTTGACATGATTGCTAGCTTGGTATAACGTTCGGAATTCAATCGGAATTCCCAAATAATACTTGCCCGATAATTTGTATCCTCATTTCCTTTGATTGTAGGCGACACAATTGCTTGACACATCTGATCGGAGATAAATGTGAAATGTCAGTCTGAAATCTGGTTTCATATCCAACTTCACAGTGACTTGTTTTCGGCCAGGCAGACGAAGTGTAAAATTGTTCCCCTTGTCCCCCCTCCCCCCCCCCCCCCCCTTATATCCCGAATATTTATTTTTGTGATTATTTAATCGTATGTATGGTTGATGGTGATGCTTGTGTAGTTCGACCAATCATCGTCGTACCTCTTTTCAAACTGAGCATACGTTGTGTTTCTGTCTCAAGTTTGTCGAGTGTGTGCTCATTTTATACTAGACGCTACCGGATTTCAGTGAGGCGAGTTGACTTCTGCCCACATACGAAAATAAGACATTTAAATTAAATTTTTGGTTAGATTCTCTATTTGAAAATTCTCGCGATTTAATTGCGCTTTGTTTTACGGAAAATCTGTGTTGTCATTCTTAAGCTGTCTTAAATAAGATGATGGAAGTTCATAGATATTTTCTCCAACACCCACTGAACTATATTTTGTATATTAGGTGTTATAACACCTGAAAGCCGAAAAAATGTTGAATAAATTAATATCACGGACGATTATGAAATACTTCGTTGTTAATATTATTCTCATGTTAACACTGTTGGAAGAAAAAAGCCAATTCAATTTTTAAAATGTTACTTTAAGTTCAAACCTCTATGATAGAAAACTCTTATTTTCACCTCTATGAATTTTGTCCGACAATAAATCCCGAAAAATGATTATAGTTTAATATGGCAAGCCTGATATGTATAAATGAAACTTTCTGGAAAAAAAAAACTATCTAAAAGAAATAATATCCTATATTTTCAAAAAAATTTGTACAAAAACAAAAATTTATAACCTGTTTTTATAGAAAATAAAAACTCACGAATACGTAAATAATAAAACGAAACCCTAATTGAATTAAAAGCTTTGTCGAAATAAATATGAATTATCAAGCCTTTATGGTTGCGTTCGTTCGTTCATTCGATTCGACCAATCATCTCTTGTTGAAAAATCCAGAAGAAAAAATCGTAAGTTTAGATATCAATTAACAAGCACGGCTTTATGCGGCTATCGTAGGAATTAAAACCCCCTTTGATATAGCAGAGTAACAAAACAAATCTATTTTTTTTATTTTGCTCTTTCAAAGGTGGTTTCATTATCTACGAAAGCCGGATACAGCCGTGCTCGTTAATTGATATCTAGGCCGACTTCAGGGCCCTACATCTGACAAAAGGCTAATAGATTTTTTTGCTTACTTTGCTATTTCAAAGGTATTTCATTATCTACGAAAGCCGCATAAAGCCGTGCTTGTTAATTGATATCTAAATCGATTTCAGGGCCGTACAATTTTTTTGTTACTTTGCCATTCCTTCGTAGGATGCATTGTCTACGAAAACTGCATTAATATGAGTTTGCTGATTCTTTAAATTCTCTGAAAATCTATTGAGATTTTTTTGTGATGATTTGGTATCACGATAGTGAAATTTTTTCCGGGATGATATGAAAAGATAGCGTCGGATTTTTCGGGATGACATTGAAAACTGTTATGATATTAGAATTTCAGTGTGGTCATTTCGTTTTGTCGGGATATTTTTCGGGTTAAAATTTCAGACATTACTGACATTTGCTGTTTTGGAATATTTTTTTTCGGGATCACACCAACAAAAATAAAAAATGTCATGATAGTAAAAATGTCATGATAGTACAAATTTCATGATAGTAAAAATGTCATGATAGTAAAAATGTCATGATAGTAAAAAAATAGACACTAAAAATGTCACATTCGCTTTTCAGTGTTGCCATCGCACTTCTTCGGGATATTTTTCGGGCTAACTCCTCAGACATTTATTTTCAACTACTTGTGAATGAGCATATTTGTATATTATTTAAAAATTCCTGACATAACAATGTTTAATTACGAGTATAGTATCAGGACATATCTAAAACGTAGTTATAAATTGGAGTTAAAAAAAGTTTTCTTGACTGTTTTAATCAACCAAAACACTTATAATCACTTACCATGCTTTGTTCGATTTAAGTCCGGTAACTAAATAGGCTCAAACCCATTCGCAGCTTTACCATAACCATAAATAATCGTGTACATATAAATTATAAAGCCATTTTAGGTCACATATTAAATGTATTTAGACATATGTACATATATTATGTAATTATAAAATACCAAAATAATTTTATGATAAAAATCAATTAATGTTTTATCGAGTCGACGTTATATTAACTCTTTCCCCAAAATACCGTTTTACATCCACATTATATCCTCATTTTATGTAAATAATTTTTACTGCCAATTTTAATTTAACTACACAAGCAAAAATTTTAAAACGATTAAAGCTTGATCAATAAAATTCTATAAATAAACTAAAATAAATAAAATCGAGTTTACACAGCAGCATCAGCAGCAGCACACATAAAAAAAATCTCTACATTGGAATTCCGTTTTGAAGTGCATTCTATTATCTTACATAAAAATCACAACAAAGTCATTTGAAATTGAATTGAAAGTGAAATGTTCAGGGTTTATGACGTTTTAATATTTTATTTTTTTTATATATAGGAACTTTATCACGCTGCGGATACACAAACACTTAGGATAATTAAATAAAACGATTTCAACATGAGATTAATCACAGCCTTTGGTAAGTACATCAACAACTATTTGGATTAATAGATCACCATTAATTAGATGGTGTATTAGATGATGCAATAAAGTTTTTATTATTTTCAATCAATTTGTTCAGTAATAAATTACATGATTTTATGGGGTGTAGATAATCAAAAAGTCGAAAAGTTATAAACTGAAAATTACACGGTAACATTAAAATACATGGTTACTTTAACCATCATACAACCTCTTAACGCTTATTGTTCATACTTATAATTCTGTTGAGACCTCTATCCAGTCTCAATTGGTGTATTGAAGGTGGTCTCAATTGGTTCTTTTTTATAAGTAAGTTGGCCTTCGTCAAAATATTAGCATTATTATCTAAATTTGCCGAACGAAAAAAATCTTTAGGGCGGAGTGTTCCTTGCTTGTTTAAGTGATTTATTGTTTGGGGTGTACGACCAAGCATTAAACAAGATAAGGCCGGACTCAATCGGACACTTGTTTTACATTTAATAAAACTGACGAATTTGAAGTTAAAGTTAGTCGTGAAGGGGTTGGTCTAGCTGCAGACACCTAATACTACAAATCTAGAGTATATAATTTACACAAAACAAAACAATTTAATAATAACGCTGTTTATTTATTCAAAGAAATCTATTCTGTGATTAACATGTATGATTTCAGATTATTTAGTTTAAAACAAAAGTTTATTAAAACAAAAACAAAAAAATTTAACCAAACAACTTAAATAGAAAATTAAATTTTGATTTAACATTTAAAAATTTAAAAAACAATTCTTCTGGATATTTTTGAAGTTGTCCTTTGATAAATTAAAGTCGAATGGGTCGTTGATAATGCAGAATGATTGAGACATGCAATTGACAGCTTAGCTGTGACAGACATCCTTGCTGTGTGCCAAACTTAAGGTAAAAGTCAATTTTAAGTAAATTTTTCGCTAAATTCAACTTTTTTCAAAAACTCTATGGCAAACTGATCGAAACATCTGTCCTATACCTGGTTTGTACCGTAGTTAATGATTTACCTTAAGTTTGCAACACAGGCTTAATATCAAAAACGTACTTACTGAAATAACTTCTTAGATCTTGTGTATAGAAACACTTTGATTAGAATACTACTAATAAATATTATTAAACTATTCACATATTTTAAACTGATATAAAATTGGATCTATCTTCTTGTCTTGGAAAAAAATATAAAGATTTTAGTGCCTCCGTCTGTCATGTATGTGAAGTTGGCCCGAAAAAATGTGTCTTTGCTTAATCAGTAATATTTTCGGGCTGGCCCGAAAAATTTAGAAAAACTGCAGTATCTTTAATTCCTATCCCGATTTTTTTTTTACATCAACATACTACAACATGATTGGATTTTAGAAGCCAACACGAAAAAATAGAAAAAAAATTGATGACTAAGGCTGCGGGCCAATACTCGGGTAAAAGTCAATTTTAAGTAAATTCATTTATTTTTCAAAAACTCTATGGCAAACTGATCGAAAAATCTGTTCTAAATTCGATTTTTGCTATAGTAAATGATTTACCCGACTATTGGCCCGCAGCCTAAATATATAATACGTAAGCATGTATGTATATTTGAAAAGCAAATTAAGTGAAAATTTCAAAAAATTAGTCTATTAAAAATAAGAGTATAATGATATTACGTAACATTTAAAAAAAACCAAAACATTATACAATGAAGCGTTTTCACAGGGATTGCCTGAACCTGGGGCCACTGTCATAAATTAGTGGTCGTTATTTGAAACCCAAATAATGTAATCTTATTTATATACGAGGTGGAAAGAAGAACCTTCTTAAGTGCCAATATCAGTATGTAACGATTTTCAAAAAGAAATTACTAAAAAGTTTTCTTCTATGGCGGTTGTCACAGGAATTACCTGAAACTTCGGTTATTGTCGAGCATTAGTGTAGGCCATCTGGAATTCAAATAATTTAGCCCCATTACTGTACCAGGCGGAAAAAAGATTCGTGCTAGTCTCACAATATGTAAAGATTTTCGAAATAAAATGTACTAAGAAATCTTCTTCTGTGGCGGTTGTCACAGCGATTACCTGAAACTTCGGCTACTGTCGAGCGTTAGTGTAGGCCATCTGGAATTCAAATAATGTAGCCCCTTTACTGTACCAGGTGGAAAGAAGGTTTGTGTCAGTCTAAGTATGTAACGATTTCAACAAAAATTTACTAAAAAATTTTCTTCTATGGCGGTTGCCACAGGGATTACCTGAAACTTCGGCGACTGTCGGGCATAAGTGTAGGCTATCTCGAATGAAGCCCCATTACTGTACCAGGAAGAAACAAGGTTTGTGTCAATCTATAACGACATAACGATTTTCAACAAATAATTTACTAATACATTTTCTTCTATGGAGGTTTTCACAGGAATTACCTGAAACTTGGGCTACTGTCGAGAATTAGTGTAGGTCATCTGGAATTTAAATCTTTACATACTGTGAGACCGGTACGAACCTTCTTTCCACCTGGTAAAGTAATGTGGCTAATTTATTTGAATTCTCGATGACCTGCACTAATGCTCGACAGTAGGCAAAGTTTCAGGTAATCCCTGTGACAAACGCCACAGAAGAAAATTTCTTAGTAAATTTTTTTTGAAAATCTATACATACTGCGAGACTGGCACGAACCTTCTTTTCGCCTGGTACAGTAATGGGGCTAAATTATTTGAATTCTAGATGACCTGCAGTAATGCTCTACAGTAGACCAAGTTTCACGTAATCCCTGTGACAAACGCCACAGAAAAAAATTTCTTAGTCAATTTTTTGTTGAAAATCATTACACACTGCGAGACTACCACGAACCTTCTTTCCGCCTGATACAGTAATGAGGCTAATTTATTTGAATTCTAGATGACCTGCACTAATGCTCGACAGTAGCCAAAGTTTCAGGTAATCCCTGTGACAAACGCCACAGAAGGAAATTTCTTAGTAAATTTTTTTAAAAATCTTTACATACTGCGAGACTGGCACGAACCTTCTTTCCGCCTGGTACAGTAATGGGGCTACATTATTTGAATTCCAGATGGTCTACACTAATGCTCGACAGTAGCCAAAGTTTCAGGTAATCCCTGTGACAAACGCCACAGAAGAAAATTTCTTAGTAAATTTTTTTAAAAATCTTTACATACTGTGAGACCGGCACGAACCTTCTTTCCGCCTGGTACAGTAATGGGCTACATTATTTGATTTCCAGATGGCCAAAACTAACTCTTTACAGTAGCCGAAGCCTCAAGCATTCACTTTGAAAACCGCCTCGTAGCAAAATGTTTTGCGGGCGTTTAAAAGTAAATTTTACAGCGCGACATGACCTCCTAATTAATATCTGCAGCCATCTTAAATCAAGTAGTCTTAGAAGTAATAACAGAATAGAAAAAAATGTCGGAGATTTTCTCAAATTTAGCGTCATCTAAACCAATGTTTCCCAATGGGAGTCATACTGCCTCCCTTGGGAGGGATACCATATATCTGAGAAGCCATATACCAAAGTCATAAATTAGGGGGCCCTGGACTAAAACAGGCCATGCAAATTTTACCATGAACATTTTATTCATTACTGTGCATTTTAGTTTATTCGTTCCGAACGCTTCAAAATTGACATTAATCGTTCTTTTATTCATTCTATGTGTTCTAATCTTTTTTTGTATATTCTTTTATTCATTCGGAATTTTCAGAACGCATTCTTCTTGATTTACATCAATAGGTAGAACAAAAAGAATATTCATTGCTAAAATGTCAAGTGTCAATAATAAATGTCAATAATAAAAATAAATGAACCACACCATTCATTTAATTTTTATTATTTATTATTGATTTTTTTTTAAATTGAATTTAATAAATAATTTAATGAATTATATTGTTAGAAAAAAAACTATGGCGTTCATAAAATATTTACTATTCTAAGGATTTGATTTCGTCTAATGTTGTAGTCGCTTTTAATATTAGGTAAAGCAGGATTGCTAATTCCAACGTAAGGCTCAATTATGGAATCAATCTCCAAATTGTCACCATTTTGCGTGTCGATTCAATCTGAACCTTCTATTTATATTTTCTTCTATGCTGCTATTTTTACTAGGAAAACTCGATGCATTTAAGCAAGCAAGTTTTAAATTTAAATAAAAATTTTGAAATAAATATCGAGTGGCTTTGAAATAATAGAAGAAAAGATAAATAGAAGATGTACAAGAAACCGACAACATTATGTAGTATGCAAGCGGCCATTATAACCAATGGTATTAAATCGCACCGTCTGGTATTTAACTCATTTAGTCGACGAAATCTTGCATTCAATAAACCAAATGCACGTTACTCGTTTGTCAAAAATAAATGATGCTGTCAATAAGTATTTTGTTTATTCGATTACGTTATTTTATTATATTTTGTTCAGAAGATTCTTCGGTCACGTGATTGATATTCTATTCCTTCTATTATGTTTTTTACGCTATTTGCCGTAGGCACTTGGCGAAACACACTAATACTTAATAAACACATTTTATTAAACACTTGTTTTTTATTTCGCAGAATTAGATTTTTGAATATTTTAATTAAAAAATTCGTTCAAAAAGTTTAAAAAATCACTCGATCGATTTCGACTTGTTAGGTCATCATCAGGAGTATCTACTGATTTGTAAAAGTAAAAATTAGTTATATATAGCAGAAAAAAGGCAAAAATTAAACAAAAGAAAGAGGGACAAAAATAAGCAATAAAAAGCAATAAAAATTAATCTATTGATTGTGCAGGTGTGCGATTAGTCAAAATAAGCAATAAAAAGCAATTCAAATTTATCTATTGATTGCGCAATGCAGGATTGCTAATGTCTCAACCGAATTATCATTCCATCTTAGTCCAAGACATTGGTTATGATCATCAAAAGCAGTTTTGCAGTTTGTTTAAGATTTTTCTCCGCTTTTCGGACAAAATATTATTTTTAATGGCATTCATACAATCTTTACAACTTTTCTAGTCATATAAAGCAAAGAGGGAACACCGCAAAAATCAACTGAGTAGGCTTAATTTCACTGTCACTAACGCGCATAAAAGGGGAATCCCAATTACACAGATGACATTACATAATATTATGTTAAAGGTGTTATATTCAAATATAGATGTCACTCAGTAAAGATAGGAGTTTTTTTTCATTAACAAACACAACGCCATACTGGAAATATGAGTAAAGGGGTAACCATACAAAATTTAAAAAAAAAAATAGAAACGTATAACTTTAATAAAATTATGTTTGCGATGAATGCCATTTCTGTACTTTCGCCCATGGAAAAATTATTTTATATTAAAAAAATTTAACGAAGCTTCGTTAAACAATGAATTGTCACTTAATAAAAATTATTGGAGCAAAATCTTGCGTTCAAACTTAAAAAAAAATAAGATTTGTATGGTGTTATCTAAAAAGACAACAAACAAAATAGCTGTCATTCAATATTCAACAATATTTACGTCATGGCATATTCGTTACAACTAGTATGGCTGGAATGTCATTAACAATTAATGTGGCCGTTAACTCCACAGATGTCTCTATTTCATCATTCATTTTCGCAACTATAATATTTTCGAGAAAATATTCGAACTTAACAGTTTACTTTAGTTAAAAAATTTTATTTATAGTTCATTTTTTAAATTGATAGTAACAACTGCTACCTACAGCAGAAACACCTACAAATAAACAACACCAACTCCACCTTCCTCCAGTAATTGAAATTAAAACATAACGAAAAGTTTAGTAATTTATTGTAGCCTTTATATTATATTCTGGTTATAGAGCCCGGTAGTGTTTCCAGCAATCATTTACATTCTACGCCTAGCACCTTTGCGCAATGCTGTATAAAAATTTTATAAGGCGTAGTTCTGCCCTTTGGTCGAGCACCTGCAACAAACTGAAGTGATCACAGTTGATTTTATTAAAATTTTAGCGAGCGATACCCGTTCGTAATATTTTTTTCTTTTCACTGCCCACAATCAATATTTAATGATTTTAAAGTGTGTTCATGTTCTAAACTCGTCCATTGAATTTCCGGTGAGTGGGTTGGAAGGGCGTGGTTTAATAATTTTCTGTTGAATAATCGTAAACTTTTGCAATGTCGAACAAGTTTGGCAAATGTAAAAAATATGCGTCTAGCAGGGATTTAGTTTGTTTTTTTTTTGATAATTGTAAGCGATTGTAAAAGATTGTTTTGAAAGTGATGTTTGAGAAGAAATGTTTGACGAATAGTTCACACTTGGAACGAACGATTGCTTTGATCTTGCATTAAATATTTATCTGAAGCTGTTTATTTTTCGTTCCAATTTTTGAGGCAGTAGCGATTGTCTAATAACCTCAATCGAGCTACAGTGGCAGATTTCACGAGTAATAAACGAGTATTAGAAACATGTTAGTAACAACATATAAAGAAATAGACTTTTTATGAAAGCCGTTTTATTATACTTGGATATTTGTGGAACCGTCTTTTCGAAACATTTTGGCTCATCGACAGGGTTTGTATTACTCAAAATTTTCATTGGGATCTTTAGGAATCAGTTTATGTTTTTAGTTCACAGGTGCTCACAGACAAATCTAATAAAAACACCTCATTTCAGGATTGTGCTAGAACATAGGACGTGGATTCTAATTAGATGCATCAGAGATTGGCAATTAAAATTCTTCGAGAAATTTTCGACTTTTTTTTACAAATATACTTTTTGGAACTTCAATTTCATTAATTTTTCTAGAATTCTCTTTCCTCGAAAAATTAAATATTACGGTTAAGACAAAATTCTGTTTGATAGAATTTATAAACAAAATTATAATTTAAAGATATCTGGTTTCTTTACAATTAAATCTAATTTTCTAAGACACAGAATCATTTTTGAAACAAAACGAAAATGTATTCCCTGAACTATTTCGGTGGCCTATAATAAAATTCTCTAGGCAATTCTCAATTTTTTTAACGAGGCATCACTGATATTAGATACATTTTTGCTGAACGAGAATTTAAAACGAAATTTTTTGACTTTTAAAATAAATGTTGAGCTATCTAAATGTTAATTTCTCTCTTCTAAAGTCGGTTCACTGCTAGTTTTATTACGAATAAAGGCATTATGGATTGCTTTTATTCTCACAATACCTACACAAATTTGTCGGTTTTTCTAAAATACATTTTATATTTCCTTTTCACCGTCTTGCACTCATGACTGGCGCTCTGATCTGTAAGTTCTCGTTATTCTTGCCCATGAGTTGATGGAAGCAATTGTTAGACCCTAGTGAACTATTGCTAAAGATAATTTGAAATATATTAGAAAACATCGTTGCGTTGTATATATGCAATGACGGCGGAAGATAATGAGGCCAATTTAATCATGAAGTAAGGGTGTATACTATGAATTTGTCACTTTAATCGCTCGAAGGTTCCTGTCTGTAGAGAACTGTTATCACACATTTAGTTTAGCAAACTACCTATAGCATTAATAGTTGGTTTAAGGCGTAGTTCGCTAAATTCGCTTGACATCTCTTTGGGAAATAATTATTAGAAAATCACATCAAACTAATAAAACCAACCTTGTAGTCTTTTACAAACGTAAGTCAAACTTTAAAGTTATACGGGACATTAAACTTAATGAGCAAGTTGCAAGCCTTACTTAATATCGGATTTGTACAAAAAAATTATATTTTTTAATATGTCGAACTTACCTTAGAATTTTTGTGGAGCAAGCTGTGATCTTAGGCGATCTATTTCTGTAATAGAAAGAAATTTTAATGTTGAATTAGTTCATTTGAGTTTAAATTCGCAAGATTTAGTAACATAAAACGACCACTCTATGCATGATCCCGTGATCTTTGGTTTAGAAATTGCATAACCCAACTCTTTATGTTTTTTACAAGTGAAAGCCCACTTAACATAAAATTATTTACCTACATATATATGTAAGTGTTTAAAAGGGCATTCGTATATGTTATATTATTTATAAGTATCTGATCGATTTGGCAATGTGTTCATGTATTGATTAAGTACATTATCGAAGTTATTGAAAATGATCAGACAGAAATTTGTAGTGCATTTGATTACCAACAAATCCAAATGTTGTGTGTCTAGACAAACCCTTTTATGGTCAACATGAATTTGCATTATCTTTCACGGTACATTAAGTGGACGATTAAAATGAATCAATCAATTACCCAACAATATCTTTTTGTATAATTAATGATTTGGATTTATTTTAAATTTGAATTAGGCACAAGATCAACGCACCGTGTCAATATGTTAATCCGAGTTTAGCACTTTTAAGATTTCATACAGTAAAGAATTTAATTTAGTCGACTCTAATACCCAAACACGTATTTTTTTTTCGTATAGACATATACCATGCAAGGTCGCATTAGGTAAATATCGTCACTACCCATGACCCAAGCTGCGTAGAACAATTTATCAACATTTCAATTGACTATTGATCATTATTAAATAAATTATTTAGTACAACGCTGTAAATCTATTGTGCCTCAATTTTCTAGTCCTAGACCATCTAGTAATTTATCTATCTTAAATTAGTTTCTTCGTTGATGATGAATAACCTCTTGGTTACAGATTTTACAACAATCCCTGTACGTGTTTCCTCGTTTATTTCTGTATTTCTTCGGTGACGTATTTAAGCGATAAGTCTAATGGACCATGGGGCATTCACAATCCGTTGCTTTCCTGCTCATTGGTTAAGGTTGGAAACCTGTCGACAAAGCCATTAAGCCAAAAGTGAGCTTGATCGCTGAACATGATTTGGTCGATGAAATTCAGGACTTTATTCAAACTTTAGCAGAGCTCAATCGAAGAAGCTTCGGCGCTTCTAATGATCAAGAGGCTTCAGTTCTAGAGTTAATTTGATCTTGTAAGAGTGTAAGCCAAGAATTTACGCAAAATTCACCACAATGTGGCTTGAGAGATTCCAAATTCCTGTGAACGGCGTGGAATCGACAGATTTTCCTCAGTTTGAACTGAAGCCCTTACGGCTGCGATATTTTCGGCACTTCGACCGGTGCGGTGCGTTTTCTCAGTGGTACAGGAACTAATAATAGTAATTTTTAATAATTTTCAAACGTTGCTTGTTCGTGAACTTCACCATGGTACAAATGTTAACCTAGATTGATGAAAAACCATCCCAACCCAATACCAAATTTTTATGTTCCTATTGCGGAAAACCTGATATATAGATCGACAAACTACCCATTCCCAACACTCTGGCTAATATTCTTCCTATTCTTAGTTATACGTTTAGTGCCAAATTTTAAAACTTGAAATTCATTTGGTGAAATGCCGTAAAAGCTAATGTCAATCACCTTCTGGCAAACTTATTTTGATAATTCGTGACTCACAGCCAACAAACTCTAAGTAGCTGCTCCACAATACTAAATTCGTCCTTCCATTGAAATATAGCTATTTAAGCAATAAAATTGAGTAATTTTAATAGACCGGTATACATTTTTTGTTATCTGTCAAAAAGTGTTGAAATATAAAATCAAACGTAGACACATAGAAGAAGAAAAAGTGAGGATTTAAAATTAGTGACTAACCTTGAAAAAGTAAAAATTATGCATAATTCTGAAAATTCATATAATCCAATATGTTTTATAGGCTAAATTACGAGGATTGTCTGAAAAGTTTCCGACCTACCAAAATACAAGACATTTTATATTCAAATTTATTTTTATTTCTCTACATATTCACTTGTCACAGAGATGCTCCCATCTCTTCGGAACGTCCAAATAGTACTCGGCGTCTTTCTCTGCAAAATAGTTGTTTAGTAGGTGATGGTCTCCTCATTCGAAGAAAATCTCCGTCTTCCGAGCTCAATTTTTTGCTTAAGGAACAAAAAAAAAGTTGCTTGGGGCTAGATCTGGTAAGTAAGGAGGAAGAACGAGCAGTTCAAACCGTAATTCGTGGATTTTCTCATGAGAACCGCTAAGGTGTGTGTGAGACGGCGCACGTCTTGACGAGCAAAATTGTTTGCAAATGCGTTGTCCATTTTTCCGCAATTGCTTTAGACTTGTCAAATAATGATGCGTAGTATGCTCCTGTCTTTGCCAGCCTTTGCCTTTTTTGGAGCCGATTAGCTCTTGGCAGTTCACTGTTTTGACTCTATTTTTGTTTTGACTGGATTGTAATAGTGTATCCAAGCTTCATCAACAGTAATTATTCGTCACCAAAACTCGGATTTATTGCGCCTAAACTGCGCGAACAGAGCGTTGAAAACTTTTATTGGAACGTTTCTTGTTCAAAGTGAGGAAACGCGGCACCCAACGCGTGAACAGCTTCTTCAAGCTTAAATCTTGATTCAATATTTGACAAACACGTTCACTGGAGATGTTTATAGCCACTCCTATCTCTCTAACTTTAATTCAATGGTTGTCTAGCATTTGGAGAACTTAGCAATGTTATCGTCAGTGGTTGCAGTTTTTAGATGCCCCGAATGTTCATCGTCGCCTAAGCTGATAAGGCAACGTTTAAATTCAGTTGCCCAGAATTTCACGGTGGTAAATGATGCTGTAGAGCCCCTACACAGCGTCCAACTCGTTTTGATTTGAGTAGGCGTAGTGCCTTTCAAAAACAAATATTTAATGACAACTCGATACTCGATTTTTTTCATTTTCAGAAAAGCTGATATTTCGGTGAGTATACCATTCAACATATGCAAAAATACTTCCCCACTTTTGTTGTCGTTGGGATCGTTGGCCCGCTTTTTAAAGTCCTTCAAAATCGCGGCTTTAAAAATCCCGCTTTACAAAATTCCGCTTTCAAAATACCGATTATCCAAAGCATGCTCTACTGTTTTTTAAAAAATTAAAAAGCGGGCTTTTGATAATCTTTTTCTCAGTATAGTAAACAACTATTTTATATAACTGTTGGTTCCGATTCCAGCTGGATTGTACATAAGTGGTTAAGAAATTTTGAAGTTACGCATTATTCAATCAGAAATAGCCCAGCTTGCAATGCCAAATTTCTTAAATGCGTTGAAAATTCAATTTAGAATCCCAATTTAGACCGATATATCAAATATGATCATTATTGGTTAAAAAATGGTCAAGTTACATTCAACATAGCTAAAATTCAGTTCTACAGCCTAGTTTGACCATGATTGGTTAAGAAATGACCAAGCTCCATTTAGAATGGTCTAATTCCAGAACTTCAAAATAAATACAGATTAAAATCCCAAACTACCAAATTTGACAATTATTGTTAAGAAATGGCCAAGTTCCATTGAGCATAGCCTAATTCCAAAAATTCTTGAAAAATTCGTGTAAAAATTAAAATCACATCCCGTATAATTTGATCAAGGTCAATCAAAAAATGGCTCGAGTTCTTAAAAAAATTTAGATGAGAAAACATTTAAAATGTTGTTACGAGCGGCTTAGCAGCCGACCCGCAGATTTCATCTGAACCACGCAGCGGCCTCACAAGTTTATTTTCCCGGCTACATCTCAGGGCGAAGTGCTATGGGTTGTGGGGTTTAAGGCTCGCGTGGCTCTTGGCCTACACCGTGATTAAAGAAATTCTAAATAAAGAAATCGCAAATAATAAAAAATTATAACCCGAGTTCCGAAACTTGAGGAACGAATCAAGCAAAATCATAATAAAATAGGCTCGGCATGAAATGAAATCCCCGCCTCCATCACACCAAACCGGGAAAAATTTAGCAATTCATTTTATTTATCCTCTTAAACAAAATTGTGAAATAAAAAATCAACCAAAATATTTGATTTGATATTCAAGGTAGTGAAGTCGCCTAACGGAATATAGGTCAAACGACAACAACACAAAAAAAAGGAATAAACCACAAAAAATGGCTGCCCCACGTGAAAGCAAGTTTAATGTGGCGAGACCAACGTGTACTCCGAGCGCGCGAGAGACAACGGTATTCGGCACTCGATTACATTTTTTTTACCAACAAAATCAAATCAAAAAATGAAGAAAAAATTTGAAATTTTGTGAAAAAAGTCAAAAATAAAAAAATTTCTTAAAACTAATAAATTGTACCTTTTACAATTTTGGGCTCGCCAAAACCCGTATGTATCAACTTTTGGGTGGGTGGCCTTTTTGCCTTTAAAATAAAAATTTGCCACGTCTGGCCCAACCGTAAATCGTAGGTATCCCGTTGGCCTTATCTCGCCTAAACCGTAGCAGCCTTGTCGCTGTCGCAAATGTTTGGCGTTGGTTTGCCGTTAACCGTAGAAAAATTACAGATGCCTCAACCTATAAATAATTGTTCAGGCGTAGCCTCGTCAAAACACACACAGCACCAAACGTTGGACGTCTTTCCGAATATTGGACCAATATTATGAAGAGGACCGTTTGGCGTTTGACCACCTATTGTCGTTGAGCATTGCGTCGCCAAAATAACGTCAATAGGGATGGCCTCCCGTGCGGACTACCCGTTTAACACCACTCGAACGAGCCTCGTACTCTCGTACGTCAATAAAATTATTGCGCCTCTGTAAAAACCCCGCCACTTATATTGGTGCAGTAAGCAGCAAGCTTCTGTCTCGAATCACCACACGCCGGATTAACCGTTACACAGAAAACCTTTATAACTAGCACTCAACGTTATCCATAACAAAAATATAATCGCAATACCAAAACAAATGAACGTGCTACGGGTAAAAGGTGGCAGCGTCCTCTCCGCGGATATTCAATTTTAACCAGCCACACGTTGACTGCTTTTCACACACTTGTTTTGTATTCCATTTGTTGTTTGCACTTGCACGTATTAATCGTCCGTTTCATTTTCTAGCACATATCATCCTCCAAATAATCTTCAAAATAAAATAATGCACAATAAACTAGTCTCTATATATTTTTTCAGATTTTATTTTTTTTATTTATTATCATAAAACTCACTACACAGTCTTCGCATATTTTTTTTTTTATTAAAGATTAGAATTTTTTATATCAATAAACAGGCTTTTCAATAATCACCCAAATGAGACTTTTTATTTTTATACAATTTCAATCAAGGACTCAATCAACTACCAAAAAAAAATTCGCGCACCTTGTTTTTTTTGTCTTTTTTTCTCGTGCGCGTCACGTTCGCACTTATTCTCTCGCGCATCAACATCCACCAAAAGAAAGAGAACAACCAAAAGCCAAATATAAAACAAAATGCTCTATACCGTCGCACTATTGCACACACGCACCCGTTGCACATTGGTCTCGCTCGAAGACACCAAACCACAGACGCGAACCCCAAGCAAGAGAAAAATGCCGACTAGATGGTGATGCCATCAGTAAAATAAATCAATTTTACTCATGCCATCACCACGACGATAATCAAGCCCAAGTTTACCACAGAGAAAAACTATACCATTTTTTTAAGTTTCCAGCAAAGTCGGGATTTTAAAATGTGGGATTTTGAAAAGCGATATAATTCGGAGTTTTGTAATTCGGAATGTCGTACCGATCCTTTGTTGGCGAGTGCTGCCATCTTCATCTTGAAGTTCGAAACTTCTCTGATAACCCTCGTAAGTTATGTAGGAAATGTTTTGAAAAAACAAACCTATTTAGATAGACACTTCTTGTTATTTTATATTCCTACATTTTTTTGACAAGTGAAGGACTCGTTTTTTTTATAGTTGTCCGATCTATGTCCATGAAACTTACGGTATTGCTTGAGTAAGGGACTCCTATTAAAACCCTGCTTCATATGGCCCATCACCGCGCAGTTCGTACATTTGGTTTAATTCTAAGAAACAAAGTTTAACACAATAAACAACTTTTGCGTTTGAAGCAAATCGGTATTGTGCGGGAACAAGTATGGTATGGAAGGGTAGAATATTGTAACCGAAAAATTTCTGGACAGGAGCAGTGGACCATTTATTGCTATAATGTCACGGATCAGTATAAAAAATCATCGGCCTGGATTTAATATAATAGGACATATGTCATTTTATAACTGTAACGCTCATGACATAAACGTTAATACCCATTATGAGAAACAGCATCTATCGTCAAAACATTTTATCATCCAACAACACCATATATTTATTATAAAATTGTTAACCTTTGATATTATGTGCAGCTTCTCACACCTTTAACTTATATGAACGTATAACAAAGTTCTAACATATATTTTCTTCTTTATATATGAAATTATTATGGCGATACGATGATACAGCGCCGGCATATGATACAGATAACTTCATGCCCTGTGTATACATATGTTATATAGAAATTGTACATACTCGTACATCTAAGTACACATCATATTCATGTAAAACGTGTTACAAATACAAAAATATGGCAAATTGAATCAGAATAAAATGAATGTAATATGGCAAAAAAGCAAAGCACAAAAAATATTAAATTTTACGCAATAATTTTCACTTTTCACCAAAAAAGCACGGTGAAAGAGATAAAATCAAAAAAAACGGAAGCAACAACAACAACAAATGATAATAATAATTTCACTGGAAAATTTAATATTTTCTAATTTCTAATTTATTTATTAAATTAAGATTCATAATTTAACATTTTATCAAATTTATGATAATGGAATTTCACTGTGTGTATATGTGAGAATGTATGTATGTACTCGTATATATGTATATATGAATACATGAAGATACGAGCATTTTTTTATGTAAAATGTGTAAAAGCATTTCATTGTTATTATGATTTTTTTTTTTTTTTACAAAAAAATAATAATTTGGTGTTCTTCTTGTTCGTTTAACCCTGAACTGAATTTACATAAAATAGGAAATTTGAAAAATTTTAAATTATGTATGTACGACAAAACATCATTTTGTATATAATCATAGCCCCCGCATCATTCTCGCATATTTAGAGGAAAATTACTTGTTACAGGTTTCGGTAGGTCTATGGTGATTTTGTATGTTTAAAGTTTTTCTATTTACAAAACATTTATGTGCATTATCAGAGCCATCTATGATTTTAAAGAGCCGTAATATTAAAATGTGAGCTTTAAATATAGCAGAAGTTTTAGATTGAGTTACTATAAGAAATCATGGTTATTTGAAATTTTTTGAACATACATTTTAATTTTGTATTTTTAATAAAATATTCAACAAACACATTTTTGTAAGTTAGAAAAAGTAAGTTAATAAAGGGTGCTGCCGCAGATTTCTCTTACATACAATTTAAAGTTTAGTTTTGTAAAAATTTAACTTTTTTAGTAAATTGTGGTCCCATAGACATCAGAATTTTCGAGATGAACGATGGATTTAATAGCAATCTAATCGATCACATTTATAACAAAATTATAGATAAGACGTGAGCTGAAACGAAATTTTATGAATCACCACGTAGAAACAATAATTATTATTCTTATAATAAAATTTTTTTATCAAAATTTATTTACTGGAAATTTATACACCATAGTTGACATCGTTGATTTTCTTAATTATATATTACTAGCTGACCTGGCGAACCTTGTTCCGCCCCAAATTACTTAGTTCGGAGCAAACGCTTTTGTCCTTTACGAAAATTGATTTTGATGAGAGGAAAATTCAAACAACTCAACTCGATTCTCAACAAACGATTGAGTTGAGTGGGCATTCTATATAATCCAACTATAATTCAACACTAATGTATTGAAAAGCGAATGAAATTTCGATTCAAACTCAGGCATCTATCGAAAATTGAGTTGTTTCTTGGATTTTTTCTCAGTGTGGAAATGAATTGGAGTCAGTTGGAATTCAAAAGAAATCAATGTATTTTATTCTAGTGGAATTAAATCGAAGACAGACGCAAATCAATACAATATTACCACAATGGTAAACAATATTTTTCGTTTTGTTCTCTGGCGCGTAAATGAACAACGAAGATGGTTTGCAAACTCTCGAACACGCGAGGTACAACTGACCATGAGAAAAACACGATAAAATCCAGATTTATTCCGCACACTTCCAACGATTGACCTTGCGATTTGTTAATCGTCATAGCAAACGCCAAACGAACGAGGAATTGAATGCGTTTGAAATCGGTGGAATGTCAGTTGGAATCAGAGGAATTCTCGGAATTAGAACATCATCTCCTTTGAATTTGTCATGCGCGACGATCACGCTTGATTAACGTTGTTCATCAGTTTCTTCACAGCCAATCGCGTTCCGTTACTCAATCTAGGATGGTCCAGATTGCGCAGCATAATTATCACAGATCCGACCTTGAACATCAAGTGATGCAGTGGTATTCCCGGCAAATCAAGCGCATTCAAAAACTCGGTCGGATAGGTGGTTGCCTCGTCTTGATTGGCCACGCAGTCAACGCATTTGTAACAATGCATTTCCCCAGTGATTTGGATTTTTATCAAATAATCGCTCTTTCGATGAACCAATCGTGATTCATATATTTTCGGCGGATGTCGACGGCAAATGAAATCAATCCTGTAAAAACATCAACAGGGATTTGACCATTGCCAAGTCGTTCTGTAATGCGACTCTCATGTTCGTGGTCAACTGAAACTTTTTCACATAGCCCCATAATCTCGACGATTTCAGACATGTGCTGAGTTTATCTGCAGGTGTTTATTTTGGAATGACAGGTAGCGTTTGACGAAAGTCGCCGGCCAGCAGAATCATCGCTCCCCCAAAATTTCTTGGGTCACTTTGTAAATCCTTCATCGTTCGATTGAACGCTTCCAATGATCGTTTATGTGCCATTGTGCCCTTGTCCCAGATGATAATTTGGCATATTGCATGAATGCAAAATCATCACCTTGGCCATCGGTAAGTTCTTGATAATTGAGCATACTGTGATCTCGAGCAAATTGTGGCCAAAAGCAATGAAATCAGAAAGGTTTTATCTGTTGCACCGGGAGCATCGAAAAAGAATATTCCGCCGTTTTCGTCGTTAACTGCCTTCATCAATGCGTCGTGCACGTTATTTTGCTGCACATTCAAAAGCAGGACATTCGTTTGTACTATTAGGCTCATTGAATCTCGATCTATACACTTGCTCTCATTGCAATTCACGATTAAACGCATCGTGCATCAAACGAGTTGGTGCTGGCATGCTCAATTTCGACAAATAGCACGTAAGCTCGCACATGTCTTCGATCAAGATCAAAGCTTCGTTGCGTTTCTCGTCGTTCATTTCAAGCTCAAATTTCGATGTTGCAGTGCTAACTTGATGCAAAATGTAGTACGAAATAGATACGTTGTTCATTCTCAGCAATGCCGAACACTGCTAGGTCGCTACCTTCGTTCTTCTATTTGCAGACATATTTAATGGACTTAATGGAGTTACAGTACTCAACATTGCAGTGTGTTACGAATAGAAGTTTGCAAAACGGAACGATCCAGCGATTATTTTTCGATTTTTCGAATTTCCCAAGTTTTACGGTGTTTTTCCCAAAATTTTCTTTATTAAGAACCATCTCCTGGTAATTGCAAACAAAACAAAAAAAGATTGAGCCAAATCGGTTTAGCCGTTCTCAACTGAAAAACATAATTTTTCCGATTTTCCGAAATTTCCACCTTTTCCGGTAGATTTTCCCAAAATTTTCTTTAGTAAAAACTATCTCCTGGCAATTGCGAACACAATAAACAATATTAAGCAAAATCGGTTCAGCCGTTCTAATCTGATGCGCGTTTATACATTTTTTTACACAGTCAGATAAAATAAATAGACAAAAATAAATAGATAAAATAAATAAATTGGATAAAAAATAATATACTAATTTGCATGCATCCTCCAGTGGGATTCGAATCCAGTACCTCCCGCCCCAAGCGCCGAAGATCCAATGCACCATCTGTCACATACAGAGTGTACACACTAAATTTATATAAAAGAAAATCGTTTTATTTTATTTTTTGTAAACCACCACTGTATTCAGACAAACGAAGCAATAAAAGAATCATCCAAATCGTCGACCCGTTCTCGGGTTTTTGCGAAACTAACGCACGGCAATTGATTTTTATATAGATAGATATATGGATAGAGAAAATAAATAGATAAAATAAATGGTTTGGATAAAAAACAAAATATGCACGCAGCATCCGGTGGGATTTAAATCCAGTACCTCCTAACCCAAGCGCCGAAGCTTTAACCACTGCACTGTCTCATAAAAAATGTTCATACAAAATTCATATAAAAGGCTTTTTATTCGAATTTTCGGGTTTTCCAACTTTTCCGGTGGATTTTTTCAAAATTTTCGTAAACATCATCTCCTGACAAGGCAAATGCGAACGAAACAAAAAATGATTGAGCCAAATCGGTTCAGCCGTTTTCAACTGATACACAACGCACATACATTTTTACACCATTTTTATATATATAGATTACAAAACCAACAAAACGTAGAAAACTTCAATAGTATGCGATTACAAAACCGAGCTTTCTGTAATTTCAAAATCCATTTACAGATGTCTCTATAAAAATTTACTTGAAATTACAGAAAAGAATAAAATAAGCAACTATTTACGAAAATAAATCATTATTAAGTAATTAAAGATTTCGCTTTAATATAATAATTTAAAATAATTAATAAAACTCAAGACAATTATCATTCTAATTTATAATACGTTTGGCGTAAATAAAACTTTTCGTCGTAAAATATTCATCATCATAGTTGCTGCGCGATGTAAAACAATAATAGAAAAATGTCACAATTGTTTTAAATTTTGGGTTTTTGTCAATCCAATTCGCTCGTGTTGCGTTATTCTCAGTTCCAGGAGATCTCCATAATCTATTGAACAGGGAGTATACATAATAAATTGTTAAATTTTCTAACAAACATTTGGGTTTTAAAATATTTGTTGTCGCTGTTGTTTTCTAAATTTATACTTAGCGACATCTTTAGATCGGTTTAGTAATTGGGAAAAGCTTTACAAAATAACAATAGCTGTTTTGCTTTGGCAAAGTCTGCTTAGCTTTAAAAAATAAAATATTAGCGGCCAATTTTGGTTTCACAATATTTCCTTGTGCATTTCCTGTAACGGAAAATAATTTTTCATCATAGTTGGCTTTCATGTCAGTAGTAATTGTAAGCTGAATCGGTTTTATGAAAGTCTTATTTTTTTGGTTTTATTTAAAGCCAACTCTTAAAGAAGAGTTACTACTGATAAATACGCCAACTATGATGAACCATTATTTTCCGATACTGGAAATTTACCAGTGAATATTGCTGAAACCAAAATTGGCTGCTAATATTTTATTTTTTAAAGCTAAGCAGACTTTGCCAAAGCAAAACAGCTAATGTTTTTTATTTTATTAAGCTCTGTTTTGTTTATACTACAGGATGAAACAATATAGCATGCGAATTTGTTACGAAGAAAAATCAAATTTTTAACAAGTAACGAAAAAATAGTTTTCGAAGTTTCCTCTGTAACCTCTTGGTTTTGGTGCCGCGAAGCCATTATGTTTTTCGATAGCTTCTGGTCATACGAAAATAAAACAGTTTCCCGAAAATCGGTTGACTAGACGAACTGGCCGAAACGGGTGTGTTGGCTGCTTATCTCTATCAAGTACATATTAGGCTACAGTTAAAATCACATACCCCCTGGCATTGGTATAGAGTAGGACCGAAAGGAAGTTACAGAGGAAAAATTTACAACTATTTATTGACCTATGGTAAATATAATTGGGCCATATGTGGCCACGAGAGGTGGTATATATTTAAACTAGAACCAATCGAAAAACCTAATGGCATTGCTAGCCTGTACCAAAATTTAGAAGTTACAGAGAAAAAATTGACTTATTGATTTTTATTCGTCTCCGTTTTTTTTTTAATTTTAATTTGATTTTTTTTAAATTTGAGTTAAATTAAACATTTTGTAATAAAATTTTATAAACCATTTTTTAGGCTGAGAGTATTAAATTGAACTGGCGGGACGGGTAACTCACGTAGGTTTGTCGTTCGTTGTTCTGAAACTTTGCGTCCGATCCCGTAAAAACCACCAAATATTCTGATTCTCACACGATCCTGTAAAAACCATAAATTTAAGCTCGAAGAAAAAATCTGTAAAAATTTGCTCATACACCTAATATATTTATTTCAGGCGTCCGTCTAGTGCACTCAGAAAAAAAATATGATAAATACATGATTGCATTTACCATATTATGATAATACTAAATTATTGTGATATTCCCTATCATACAATGATTAGAAATACAATCAAACTTAGTTTATATGATTAATATTATCATTGTGTGTTAAATACAATTATTTAAATAATAGATTGTATCATAATATGATTTTCATCTTATTCATCATAACAAAGATGATCACTTGTGATTTTTTTTTTCACTGTATGATAGGGAATATCACAATAATTTAGTATTATCATAATATGGTAAATGCAATCATGTATTTATCATATTTTTTTTCTGAGTGTGGTAAGCTAAAATTGTTGCAACCTTTTACAAGTATAACATTCCTAAATAAATATATGATTCAAAAATCCTGGGATGTGATACTTTTAAAGATCGTGGAATGGGATGAAATTAGTATTACCTAATGAACATTTGTATTTTCCTGTGGTGAAAAACTGGGATAACTTCACACACTTATAGACAGAATAAAGATTCCGATTAAACTGATCGAACCAAAATACAAGGCGGATTTACGAGGAATCGTTCTATTCCTCTGTATCGAGTATTCATGGTTAGTCTTATTAAAAACTAAGGGACTCCCACACCTCATTACTACTTTAACGGAAATATTAATGAAGGAAAGTTATTTATGGATAAGATTTTTTTTCGGCTTGTCGGACAAAATATAAATTTTAATAGACTCCCATACAATGTTTACGACTTTTTAGTCATGTACACAAAGATACACAAACCCTTACAAAAATGAGAACTCCCTTAGGTAGCTTCTTGGCAGCTTGGTTTCGTACTGGTAAAAAGTTGGTCTACTCATCAGGTTGCAACGACCAAACTGCAAAAAATCAACTCTTGCTTGGTATCAATAATACAAAACACAAACTTATCGGTTTAGCGAATTATATATCACTAAATCAGAAACTACAGGGAATTCTCACTATGTATGTGTACTAAGCCAACACATATAATTAAGAAGTATTTCATAATCGTCCGTGATATTAATTTGTTTAAGATTTTTTTCGGCTTTTCGGACAAATTAATTTTTGACAATTTAATTCTTTAATGGACAACCATACAATGTTTACGACTTTTTTCAGTCGTAGAAACGAAAGAGGCCATTTACTCACAATATTTCTACTACAAAACTAGAAAAAATGCACTCCCCCTATTTAAACCCCTTGACACTTGTGTACACAAAGATACAAAAATCCTTACAAAAATGAAAACTCCCTTAAGTGGAAACAAGTTATTAATAAAAACTTAACTTAAAAAAAAATAAGAATTCGATAAATGGCATTTCAGTGTTATTACCTAGTTAAACTTAATTTTTTACTATTTTATTTATTAAATAAATTATTTTAATATTTTTTTCAGATTCTGTGATAAGTTTTAATAATTTGTGATAAAGTAAACTTCTTGACAGCTTGATTTCATACTGATGTTGGTCTACTCATCAGCAAAAACTGCAAAAATTCAACTCTTGCTTTGTACCGATAATACAAAACCAGAGCTTATCGATTTAGCGAATTATATATCACTAAATCAGAAACGACAGGAAACTCTCACTATGTATGTGACCTCTAAAATTTAGGTGGTCGTACCGCTCTCCTAAGTGTTCCAAAATTTAGTACAACTTAAGCTCTTAAGTTTGACTGGTTCAGGTTTTAGTTGGCTTAGTTCACATACATAGTGAGAATTTCCTGTGGTTTCTGATTTAGTGATATATAATTCATTAAATCGATGTTCTTGTTTTGTATTATCGGTATGAAGCAAGAGTTGAATTTTTGCAGTTTGGTCGTTGCATCCTGATGAGTAGACCAACTTTTTATCAGTACGAAACCAAGCTGCCAAGAAGCAACCCAAGGGAGTTCTCATTTTTGTAAAGGTTTGTTTATCTTTGTGTATACAAATGTCCTGAGGTTAAAATGTAAAGGAGTGTATTTTTTCTACTTTTGTGGTAGAAATATTGTATGGGTGCCCAGTAAAAATACTATTTTGTCCGAAAAGCAGAAAAAAATCTTAAACAAATTAATATCACGGACGATTATGAAATACTTCTTGAAAATAGCTGGTAGATAACATCACATACTGAAATGATATTTCTGTCTTTTTGGAGTTGAACTTCGGGTTAACTATTAATTTCGTAATTTGACCACATACCTTATTCTGTAATTTTCTGCGGTTAAATATTTATTAATACCTGAGATGTTGTCTGCTTCTGTACGTACATATGTGTAAGAAAAATATTTTGATTGAGGTTTTGTTGGTTTCTTATATATACGTTAGTTATATAGTGAAAGTAATTATTTGTTTATCGTATCATATTTTTTGATTAGGAATCCGATGAAGATATTTTTGATGAGTTTTGAGACACGTATTATTTTATTGAATATTAATTAGTGCGCGAATTTTGCAGGTACTATTAAATTTCACTTTCTTGAATTTGATATTAGCTATTTATCATTGAACATTTTAAAGATGATGACAAGTTGAAGTTTCTTTTTGTCGTTTCATGGTATAGAGAGTGTGAAGGTCGTTTTATAATACGATGGTATTTTGGTCATTACCTATATCCGATTTCAATTTATCGCCACCTTATTATAAATTCGCACTTAATTTAATTTGCACTGATGCGCTATAAAGGTGACATTGAAAGAGTCGTGAGTGATAGAAATTGCGACAATAATTCTATTTCATTTAATATTTTTGTAATTTACGAGAGTATGCGAAATTGTATTCAAATTAGCAGGATAATGAGTTTGCATAATTTACAGAGCTTACGATAAATCTAAAGGCAACATTTGTGAATTTGGAAGCATTTATAAAAAACACACATGGATCTAAAAAGCACTATTGAATAGGACACATTACACGAATAGTACTGAAAATAATTTCAGTACCATTCGTGTAATTCATTAATTTCGTGTTCAACAATTTAGCTACGGTGCCCAAACTAATAATCTTTCCTGTACGGAGCAACTGTGTTTTAGATCAACAACAGAAAGAATATTTTGCGCGTGATTGGCAAAACTGTGATTGACCTTCTCTCAGATTGAATGTTTTTAAATCCGGATTGGACGAGTAAAAAACTCGTATTTTTAATATTGAGGTGAAATTAATCTGACTGTGTGCTACGATTATGTGGAAGCTAACACCAGAGCAATCGCTCTCAATAATTTCAGCATTGCGAAAACTTTCTCGAAAATTTCAAAATTTATCTAGTTTCGAATGCTGCATTTTCCAGAAAGTCAAAACAATTTGATGTATCCAATAATACTTCTAGTGAGGTCTGCACAAATAAGTGCATTGACAAATCCCTACTCGGTTGCCTTAAAAAAATACCAAAAATTACATGTTTGCCGCGAACAAATGAGCTCTCTATCATTTCTTTAACTCTCTGTCAACGAAATTCCCTTCCAATTGCCTCACTCTGTGCAGGTAATTTTACCTATGCCAACTATTATAGGAGAGTCTGATAATTCAGCAATACCGCCATCCTAGAATATATTTTTCTCTCGACTAGATTGAGGAGCAACTACTCTCGACCCTATCTCACAATTAAACTTTACTTTGGCTATTCATAAAGTTCATGGCGATCGAAAGTTGATTGAGAAAAAAAAAAAATTCACGCCTCGATGTTCATAAGGTCTCATTTAAAATCACTATGCTCGAAGCTATATTTAGTTTACTGATGTTTCCAGCCTCATGGCCAGAATTCACTTACGTGAAAGAGCTCATTAACTTTCTTAACAATTTGTACACTAACATCAACAATAACAATATAAAAACATGGCATCAACAATATTCCTATAATTTCAAAACCTTTCTGTGGATTATGTTGAACTTTGCTATTTCCTTGAGACGATCATCTCTCTGTAAGGTTGCTTCAGGGATTTAATTCTTTCACATTCGATTTAATTCTTTCACTTCTTCCTCTTGTTTCTTGAGCTTGTAATTTAGTAATTTTCATGCTTGAACTGTAACAGATCAGCTTACCACAAAGCAGAGCATCATCATTCAGCTTAAGCTCAGGAACCCTACCTTTTAGACCCAAACGTTGGCAAAACCTTTTATAGTAGCTCCGAGACTAGAGCTTGCGTTTTTATTACCCATAATACTAGTACGGCTCTTAAGTACGAGTGCAGCTCAACAGCAGCTGTGCTCGTCACTTTTGAATTGGCGAATTGATGTAGATGGTGTTAACATCAGTGTCACTACCTTATGAGTCGGATTCACCTCCGCCTTTGGAGGAGTTTATTAACCTAGTTTTGTTGAACCAAGCTGGTCAAGCCAAGTACTTTTAGTGGCAGGTTATGGTGTCAATGCTCATGACAAGTCATAGCCTGAATGTTACTAACAGAGGTTGGTTGCATGACGAAATCTGAAATTGAAATTCTTAACAAAGGGTGCGAGTCAACTCTCATCAATTTAGTAAGAAGGGAAGTGATTGACATTAATTTGTGTTCTAAGGTAACCATAATGATATACTAGCCTCTGACCGCAGGCGCATGTCTTTCAACATAAACCTTAAAAGACGTACTCTAAAACCTTACCGTAATAAGAACATTACAAACTGGGTTATTCTCTTTAGAGCTTGTACTCCGTCTGCTATCTTTGGGTGAGATAGTTCGACTAGAAGCCTTCGAATCCCGTCGTCTTATTATCAAACAAAAAACTCAGAACATCCTTGGTCATTGAAATCGTAAAAACTTATGGAAACTTTGAGGAGACTCAAAATTCAGCCAAAATATCTAACCTCCAGATTGATTGGGATAATTTTTTAGCATCTCAATAAGATTACAAAAAAAAATTAAGATCCGCTCTCAGGCCATCTTGAAATTAATTTCTACTAAGTGATTGATGGTCTTTTTGGAATTGCCAGGCTCAGTAGGTCTCTGATGCAAAATGATTCTTGATGCCTTGTTATGCGGCGGCTTGTGAAAAACGAAAATACTTTCCGAACAACCCAATAACCTACCCCACAGGGTTTCTATTGGGTCTAGATCGGGAGAGGCCATTCCGTTACATTAATTATCGGCATATTTTACTTTTTTATTATCGAAAAGGCAAAAATTTTGTTCAAGCAAGAAAAATGTTGTGTGATGTGTATGGAGAAGATGTATTGAAACGTCAATGTCCAAACTGGTTTTCAAAATTTCTTTCTGGGAATTTTAATGTTAAAGAAGCACCACGTTTTGAAAGGCCAATTGAATCTGATGATGACAAAATATAGGCATTGATTGATGCAAACCGCCGAAAAACAACTCGTGTGATCGCTGACAGATTAGATTTATAGAATTCGACCGTTTATGATCACGTAAAACGCCTTGGTTTAGTTTCAAAACTCAACATATGGGTTCCACATGTTCTTAAGGAAAGAAATTTGCTCCGTCGCATTGACGTCTTTGATTTGCTTCTCAAATGTCAAGAATATGATCCATTTTTGAAGCGGATTATTACTGGGGACGAGAAATGGGTTGTCTATAACAATATTTAACGCAACAGATAACGGAGTAAAAAAGATGAACCGGGACAAAGCACTGCAATAACCGAATGGGGCAAAATTGATCGATGGAAAAGGTATAGTGATCCGCCAAGATAATGCAAGTAACACACCAAAAGCTATTACAGCTTGAATGGGATGTACCAGCCCCACCAAACACATTCTCCAGATCTGACACGTCAAGAATGCATTGAATCAGTTTTTTGCCAGCAAAGATCAGAAGTTTTATGAGCGTGGAATTTTGATACTGCCAAGTAAATTGCCGAGGCCAAAACATAAAAACGAGCTTTGAGAAAACGTTCAAAATGCTTGGCCTAGAATCCCAGTTGAAAGATATCAATCACTGCCTACTGGTAGATTATATGGGGCGGCGATGTATTGCGGCGCTTAAAAATAACGAGAACAGCGCCAAATATTGAAACTTTATGTAAAAATCAATTATTTCCGAAGAATAATTATCATTTTTTTCCGCTTTTTGGACAAAATATTATTTTTAATGGCATCTTACAATGTTTATGACTATTTTAGTCACATAAAATAAAGAAACCATTTACTCACAATATATCTACCACAAAAAGCACAAAAATGCGCTTCCCCCATTTCTAACCCCAAGGGAACGTGTAAAAATACACAAACCGTTACAAAAATGACAATTTACTTAGGTCTCTTTTGACAGCATGGTTTCGTACTGATAAAAAGTAGATCAACTGCAATGACCTCAGGTTGCAATGACCAAACTGCAAAAATTCAACTCTTGCTTTGTACCGATAGTAAAAAACAAGAACTTATCGATTTAGCGAATTATGTCACCAAATCAGCAACTTCTGTAAATTTTTTAAAAAATTTTGGTTTGGTCGTTGCAACCTGATGAGTAGTAGTGTAGTTATTTAAAGTATTACCCATTATTAGTTATACATTTTTCCGATCTTTCTGGCAATGAGTGGATGCCATGCCAGAAAAACTATTCTTCTTTTCAGTCAAACCAGTTATCGAGCTTCGTAGGAAGTAAAGTGCTCCTCAGCAAGCCCGTGCCACATCGATGCAAATATGTGATAATCGGTTGGAGCCAAGTCTGGCGAATATAAGCCGCATATGAAAGTACTTCCCAATCGAGTGCAAATCACTTGATGTTGCTTTTTATCATATTCTGGTCGTTTTTCACGCAAACCTCGATTCAAATTAATCATTTGTTCTTGGTAGCGTGCAGTATTTACGGTTTCACGAGGTTTTAGCAGCTCAAAATAAATCAAAGTTGTCTGATCCCACCAAAGACAAGTCATTGTTTCCGACCGAAGCGATTTGGCCTTGCAGTCGATGTCCATGGTTGTCTTGGTTCAACCCAAGACATCTTGCGCTTTGGATTCTCAAAATAGATCTACTTTTCATCGTCAGTCACAATTCGATGGAGAAATGACGATGTTGTTCCAATATGGAGGAAAATGGTTTTTCTATTTTCCTGTTGCCTTTCATTCAGTTTATGCGGAACCCATTTTCCCAGTTTTTTGGACTTTTTCCATGGTTGTTAAACGTATGAAAATGGCTTCTCGTGGTATATTCACTTGATCCGCGAGTTTCTTTTGCGTTTGAGCATCATTCTCATCCAACAATGCTTGCAATTCATTGCCTTCATGCTTTTTTGGTGGTCTTTCACGTTCTTCGTTTCTCACGTCAAAATTACCACTTTTCAATTTATTAAATCACTCATACCATTGTGATTTACCTAGAATATGCTCACCGTAAGCTTTGACAAACATTTTATGTGATTCTGCAGCAGGGTTCTTCAAAAGATAACAAAAAATTAATGATGTCCACAAATTGTAATATTTGGGCACAAAACTCGACATTTTTAACACGTAAAAATCATACGTTATTGTATGTAACTTATATGGTTATGAATTGGATGTTGCTGACAGATGTCAAAATAAAACAATGGCGCCGATGACGTGGTTTGTCGAAAGGTACATTGACAAGTGGCGGCATTTATTGTCAAATTCCTGTTTTATATTTACACACGTGGTATTAGAGGCTGTCATTTATCCGTTCTCCCACTCAACAACACTCAGCATAACATGTTTACAGAGTTGTAAAATCGCGTGAAACTGCGCTGCGTGAACTTGTTACAAGGATTGAGAGATCGCTTAGTATTAAGCATTTATTTCGGTTGCCCTTGACAGTATATTTTTCCTACCATCACTTAAGTCAGGGGCCCTATTCCGGAATACGATAAGAAAACGAAAGTACAAGATTCACATTTGAATTGGATCAGGATCGTACGATTCTTATTTAAAACTGAATAAGAATGTTGTACTTTCAATTTTGTGTCGTATTCAGGAATAGGGTTCCCCGAAATTTCCGGTTCCCCGAAAATTTTGCGAAAAACAATTTATCGAAAAACAAATATGAATACTACAATTTTACAATTACTAAATGTGCGTGAAAACAATTTTGCAAAAACCAATTCATCGAAAACACAATTCATCGAAACAAAATTTTTCACCGTAAAGTTCCTGTTGAACATCAGTACAGTCGATTTCATATGGAGATTTTACAATTCATCGAAATAAAATTATATCGATATTAAGTAGATTTTGAAATTGATTATTGTGAAGAGGTGTAAAATTTAATAATTCGAAAATTTCGGGAAGCTACGGTGCAAGTGGATGGCGCCAAATAGAAAAAGGAAGGAATCATATAATATCATTCCTTCGGGAAAAATTATTTAAAAAATTTTATTTCCGTGATTACGTGAGTTTTGATATCAAATCTCACTAGAATCATGATGATTGATGATTATGATGAAAAAAGGCGTGAAAACATTAAAACGTTTGCAAATATTTTAGTAGAATGGATTCGAGTTTAGTTTGAAAAACTGAATCTAAAACTACGACACACTAAATGTCTCAAAATATTGTAAGCGTTTGTTAAGCTTCTTTAAATTCATCTTTTCTGATATGCGTTGATTCGATCGCCAATTTTTTAAAAAATCTGTGTTAATTCCAGGTAACTCACATACACATGTTATTTGACATAGATATGCTATAGTTTTTCCTCTATCTAGAACAGCAAGCTGGTTGACGATTTCTTCAGTAAGAGCTGTGATATGAACATTCTCGTCAAGTGAGGCTCCAAAATCAAGGAATACTCTTGAACAATATAATTCCCAAGCAAATGATCATTTTCTTTATAAGCCCCAATCGCCATAAAAATTCGCATAAGTATTTTTATTGCATATCTGAATAGCTGGGGGATAGCTAAATGTCATAATCGGTATAAGGGTCTTAGCACAGGTGGACCGATACTCGTGGAACTATGGTGAGAAATAAATATTTAAACTTAATAAAGCTGAAATCATCGGCACTCACCAAATGCGACAGCAATTATGGGAAGTACAGATTGCAAGCAGCTCCTTCGCCGAAACGATAATACGGGAATCAGCAAACAGCCTTTAGAATCCGATGTAGGTTTAATGTTTGAATAGCGGCACGACTAACCCATAACCATAATGAGTCCGTAAAATGAGTCAGGAATCTGTGACAACGGAAAAATGAGCCCGGATATAGCAATCGCACCAAAAAGACAGAGATACCAGGATCAAAACCCACACGAGGATGCGGTTTGGAGTCAAGGGCGTGTTAAACTGGCTGCATAAAATGGGGCATCAAAAATGTACTCTTTATTTTTCCCTATGAAAATAACCTATTGGTAGCCTCTCTTTATAATACAAACGGCGTTACATATTTGACTTTGGGTCAATAACTCTTGGAGTACATTGAAAGGATGGAGCCGAAAATGATACAGGAGGCCAAACTGAAATAATTGGAAACCAACCAACCAGATGGTAGTGCGGCCAATTAGCCTACGGTATAGCGGGTAGTATGCAGAGTTGGGAATTTTTGGCTGACACAGAATACAATTAATTTAGATCATTCTGCACTAAACCAAAACCGTTTTGGTAGTTCTCCGTCTCAGACTAGTAAAATCTAGAGAAAACATGGTTCTTTTTTCTCTACATGAATTGCTGCTAAATATTAACAGAAATTATGATCTTAGAGCAAACGGACATTGAATCATATTCTCAGGAAACCTGGCTGATATAAGCCTGTATGACCTGATAAAATTTGGGACCAGGCCTATACCAATACGGCTGTAAGTGGAACTTGGGACTTACCAGAAAACATGTAGTGAGCTAGCAATAAAATTAAAATTAGTAGAAAGGCTCTGGTTTGGAATTTCTACAAGGAGACCCTTAAAATTATTAAAAAGGAACTGAGGAAGGTTAAAGGAAGTCTCGTGATTAAATTGAGGTGTTCCACGGCATACACAAGCAAGTCTTGGAGAGTTTTATGTGATAAAATGGGGAATAATGGGGATTTCCGACCACTCCCGCCTTAGGAAGGTTATCTCTAATAATTAAACTACTTCCAGTTATTAAATTCGACAGCGTGATTTATTTACATCTTCAAGTGCGAAATACTTAAAGTTTCGTATCGCAAGTCACTTCCCAAGAAAGTGTGAGGATTTGAAAGACAAGAGTACGTATTTGAAAATTCATAGACTTTTACATGTAACAATACACAGGTATATGGTTGAAAATACGGATGTTGTGGGCGATTAACGGATGCAAGTGATTTAAATTCGCGTGACCAAACTGGATCTTTCAGTTCTTTCAAGAGAGCATCGCTATGGTTCTTCCTCGCAGATCAAGAATTAATGAGCGGACAAATGTAACAGCAGAATTAATTTATGTATTGTATATGATCAACGACGATACGATCTTACTTTTCTAAAAAAGACATAATGTCTATACCCATCTTCAACAAAATAATTACTTTGCATAGATTTGTATCTATAACCAATTTCCTTCAGTTTGTTGACAATGACACCATCAATGCTTTTGAAGGCCCAAAGAAATTTTTCAAAATTTATCGTGTGATAAAGCATTTGAATAATGTATTCCAAAAATATTATTTACCTGGGCATAACATTTCAGTCGATGAATCTCTTACATTGTGAAAAGGAAGATTGTCCTTCAATAAATTTAGTCCATTGAAACCACCCAAATTTGAGTAAAAGACACATGAACTTTGTGATTCAACAACTGGGTGCTTATACCGAAAAAAATTGTGAATTTACGTCACTTCTCATTACGCCAGATATGATGAATACCCACAAAATTGTTCTACAGCTTGTACAACCATTATTACATAAAGGACAATTTTCACCATTCTTTTCATTCCGTAGAACTGGCGAAGGAGTTGAAAACGTGTCGGTGCAGATTGTGTGGGAACGCTACGCCTAAATAGCAAAAATATACCCCTATAATAAAAAACACAAAATTACGAAATAGAGAAATTATAGCCCAACACTGTAAAGCCACAACCATTTTGAAATGGATGGACAAAAAGCATGTTACTATGATTTTGACATATCACGGACCAAAACTGGTGTTATAATAAAAAGGAACAAAGAAGTCACAAAACCTGCGTGTCATAGATTACAACAAAAATGTGTGTGGAGTGGATTTGAAGGATCATATGTTGGAAGGCTATTTATTGGAAGAAAAAAATGCATAAATAGTGTATGAAACTATTTAGAAGGTTAGTTTTCAATTGAGATTTTCAAACTAAACTTGGATCCATTCTACTAAAATATTTACAAAAAATTGGCTTCTCAAGAAATTGTAGCTATATTGTCCCATAACAATCAGCTAATTCTTTGCAAGGTTTTCAGTATTTTCAAATTTTTTTCATTACGATCATCAATCATCATGATTCTAGTGGGATTTGATATCAAAACTCACTTAATCACAGAAATAATTTTTTTTAAACAATTTTTGCAGAAGAAATGATATTAGATGATCCCGTCATTTTAGTACTTGCCAACCACTTGCACAATAACTTCCCGAAATGTTCGAATTATCGAATTATTATAGCAATTCAGTTTGATTCCAATAAATTATGCACCTTACCGCAATAATCCGTTTCAAAATCTACTCAATGTCGATCTAATTTTATTTCGATGAATTGTAAAATCTCCATAGTAAATTTCATTGGGGCCCGAACAATGTGCGAAAATAAATTGTGCGAAGCTACAATTCATCGAAAATATTCATAATAACTAATATGCCAACAGTTATGGCTCAGATTTTTGCAGTTTCCCATGATTTTAGGCAAAAATGTAGTTCTGCGTAACTGCTCAACATAGCCTAGAGATTACCTATGTGAATTTTCATGCTGATTGTAGCATTTTTAGAACATGGTCCCTTGTATAAGGAAATGTATTATTCAAAAGTGTTCTTGGAACGTTACTTGATGAGAATATTCTTATCTCTGCTCGTACTCAAGAAATCGTTAAGCGGCTTTCTGTTCTGGATAGACGAAGAATTTTAGCATATTTATGTTAAATAACATATTTATGTGAATTACCTGAAATTTACACCATATAATATTGGAAATCTTTACCTGTAAATACTGGTGTTCAAAAGAAACTTTTGGATAAAAAATTTCGTTCCGATGATTTGTGTTTTCGATGAATTGTTATTTGCAAAATTGTTTGCAAGCACATTTGGTTATGGTAAAATTGTAGCTTTCATATTTATTTTTCGATGAATTGTTTTTCGCATAATTGTTTGTCGCATAATTTTCAGGGAACCACTTGCATTACAGACCATATTGTTTCTGCCCCCACTGCGCGTAAAACATTATCGGGTTGATTGCAGGGCATAGACAAATTGTCAATCTATTTTTATAGACTTCATCTATACCAGAAATCATTATGGTTAGTGACAAATTCTCATCATCCATCAAGAGACTCTTGGATGGCTCAAAACTTCAATAACTTGATGTATGGGTCGCTACTATTTTTTGCCGAAGGCTCTCACTCTGAATTTAGTACAGGTTTTGGAAACGATTCACCTTCACATGATCTACAATCAAATGGGAGTCTAGGTCGATATGACACGGTATTCCAAGCCGAACTGACTGCCCTGAAGCGTTGTGCGATTGATTCTTCTAATCTCACTATTTCAGGCTAAGATATTATTCTGAGGTCAGATAGTAAATTTAATTAGTTAATTTTTACTCAATTTTTTACAGTATCCTAAAGCTTCCAAACTAGTGAAGGACTGTACATATTTTATTAGCCTTCTTTGCTCTAGCAGCAGTGTGTAAATTGCTGTGTTAATATAAGCAAGCTCTTTATTATTTTGTAAGAGGGGCAGTAATGGATCGTCTTCGTTTTGATGCGGCCTTACATTTGGGAGTACACCGATTTATAAAATGCTACTTTGTAATTCTCTCTTTAGTGGTAAATTCTGTTCCAAGAAAATTCCGCCTCTACATGAAAGCACAAATTTAGAAAAACGAAAAACCAAAAAAAAAAAATCTAATCAAATTTCACTCCCCGAATATATCAAAAACCCAATTATATTTAAATCATATAATAAACCATTGCTACAATTTCGAGTGATTTTACATATAGGTCTCGTATAATACGCATACCACACGTCTAATATATAATTCGATGTGTAGACAAAATGTACAATCTATTTAGGTCGTAAAATTTGGATTATGCAAATTTGTTTGAAACCGCAGCCCAAATAAATTTCGTCCTACATAAATTTTCAAACTCGTCTATATCAATCACGATTGTGTTTACATATGTACGTTTTGCATGTGTTGATATATGTAATTTGTATATGGTGGACCTCACGTTGTCATTCATTATCTATCGTTGAAACCCACCAATCAACCAAACTTTCGATTTCATTTTGAGATTTTTAAACATAATTTATTTTCGATATTCGACCGACATTTTCATTCACTTCACCCATAGTATGGGTTGTCAGTACACACGAATTTTATAACACGAAAGTAAACAAATCGGCAAAAAAGCTCTGCTCCTCATTTTCGTATTTTGTGTCGAGTATCGATCTTATCCATATCATTCAAGTTTTTTGATTTCTGTTCTGGCTCATTTGATTTATCGTGTGATGGGATTTACTCGACGGGTAATTCGATATAAAACCCTTTTTTGTGTTGTGTTTATTTAGTTTTGGACGAGATATGATTTTTTTTTGCTTTATTTTTGTAATCAAACTAATTAAATTAATATTACAATAAATTATTATTAACTTTGTATTTATAAAATGGGATGATTGGTGTTACATTACATGAGATTTGATTTGATTAGATATATAAGATTAGATTATGATGTTGATGATTTTGAATATATGTATGGTATATATGTATGCGTGTATATTGATTTTAGCTTAGATTGGTTTTCTTGTTGTTCGTCCTCTCGTTTTACGATTATGTCGGGTGTGGGAGTTTTAATCGGTTTTAGTAATGATGTGTTGAGTTTAGTGATGATGTGGTTTAATAATGATGTGAGATGTTTTAATATTGATAATTTGATGAAGCAAAAATTAGTTAGATAATTAGTTTCGGCACATACTCAATTAATGTATGAATTCTATAAATAAATATCATTTTGAAAGATGATGTTTCTTAATCAAATTCGTATGACTGAGGTGGGCGACGGTTCGAAATATAAAAGGAAATTTGTTTTATTTATAATCAGTTTTCAAAATATTGAGGAATTCAAGTATTTTGAAGGATAATTTGTTAGCTTGTAATCGAGCTGCTGTATGTTTGGGCGAAATTTTTAGACTTTAGAAACATAATATAATTGAAATACTGTGCAATGACAAATAAGAACCAACGGGTTTGTTGCTGGTCACGTAACAGCATTATAGATACATTATCTATAAGTAAGATGTCATTTGCAGTGCGCCGGTTAGTATAACTTTTTTCAACTAAAAAAAATGGCTATATAAAAGTCCAAACCACACGAATGTGTGATTAAAAAATCAAAGTATGTAATGATACTGTATAAGATAGCGGAATTTTGACAGCGGAAAATAAGAGATTGCGCTACTCGCCGCAAGTGGCAGCACTATCACTAAAGAGAATTTATTTTGTAATGTAATTACGAGCAAAATTTTTTTATTCATTATGTATATATTTTTTCACTAAATAAAACATCTCAGCGGAATAAAATATTAGAAGTGATCCTTAAAATGGTAAATTAATTGATCTCCGAAGTAAAGAAACTCGGTATATCAAATGTTGAAATTTAACAATATTCCGTCTTTCCGGCATTTCTTCAACTAGTAACCAATACTTTCGGTTGTTTTTCTAATAGCTTAGGCTATACTAAGAGTATATGGAAAATTTAGGGAAAATTCATGGACTAGAATTTTCACAAAAAAATTTTGATTTTCTGCGGCCATATAAGTTATTTTCAGTTTTTGGCCAATATCTCAATAACTTCCACTAGTAACCAATAGTTTCGGTTGTTTTTATAATAGGTTAGGTTGTACAGAGACTATCTGGAAAAGTGGGGGGAAATTCATTGACTAGAATTTTTTGATTTTCTGCGGCCATATAAGTTATTTTCAGTTTTTGGCCAATCTCTCTAAAACTTCCACTAGTAACCAATAGATTCGGTTGTTTTTCTAATAGCTTAGATCATACTGAATGGAAAACTGTAAATAACTTATATGGCCGCAGAAAATCAAAAATTTTTTGCGAAAATTCTAGTAAAAGAATTTTCCCCAAATTTACCATGTAGTCTCAGTATGATTTCAGCTATTTGAAAAACAACCAAAACTATTGGTTACTAGTGGAAGTTTTTGAGATATTGGCCAAAAACTGAAATAACTTATATGGCCGCAGAAAATCAAAAAATTCTAGTGAAAATTCTAGTTAATGAATTTTCCCCAAATTTTCCAAATAGTCTCAGAATGACCTAAGCTATTAGAAAAACAACCGAAAGTATTGGTTACTAGTGGAAGTTTTTGATATTGGCCGAAAACTGAAAATAACTTATATGGCCGCAGAAAATCAAAAAATTCTAGTGAAAATTCTGGTCCATGAATTTTCCCCAAATTTTCCATATGATCTAAGTATATCCTAAGCTATTAGAAAAACAACCGAAACTATTAGTTACTAGTAAAAAATTTTGAGATATTGGCTATAATCTGAAAATAACTTATATGGCCGCAGAAAATCAAAAAATTCTAGTGAAAATTCTAGTCCATGAATTTTCCCCAAATTTTCCAAATATTCTCTGTACCACCTAACCTATTATAAAAACAGCCGAAACTATTGGTTACTAGTAAAAGTTATTGAGATATTGGCCAAAAACTGAAAATAACTTATATGGCCGCAGAAAATCAAAAATGTTTTGCGAAAATTCTACTTAATGAATTTTCCCCAAATTTTCCAAATAGTCTCAGTATGATTTAAGCTATTAGAAAAACAACCGAAACTATTGGTTACTAGTGAAAGTTTTTGAGATATTGGTCAAAAACTGAAAATAACTTATATGGCCGCAGAAAATCAAAAAATTCTTGTGAAAATTCTTGTGAGTGAATTTTCCTCAAACTTTCCATATAGTCTCAGTATGATCTAAGCTATTAGAAAAACAACCGAAAGTATTGGTTACTAGTGAAAGTTTTTGAGATATTGGCCAAAAACTGAAAATAACTTATATGGCCGCAGAAAATCAAAAATTTTTTGTGAAAATTCTAGTCCATGAATTTTTCTCAAATTTTCCAGATAGTCTCTGTATGATCTAAGCTATTAGAAAACAACAAATGATTGGTTACCAGTGGAAGTTTTTGAGATATTGGCCAAAAACTGAAAATAACTTATATGGCCGCTGAAAATCAAAAAATTCTAGTGAAAATTCTAGTATATGAATTTTCCCCAAATTATTGATTTGGTCTCTGTACAACCTAACCTATTAGAAAAACAACCGAAACTATTGGTTACTAGTAAATTTTTTGAGATATTGGCTAAAAACTGAAAATAACTTATATGGCCGCAGAAAATCAAAAAAATTTTAGTGAAAATTCTAGTCAATGAATTTTCCCCAAATTTTCGATTTGGTCTCTGTACAACCTAACCTATTAGAATTGGTTACTAGTGGAAGTTTTTGAGATATTAGCCAAAAACTGAAAATAACTTATATGGCCGCAGAAAATCAAAAATTTTTTGTGAAAATTCTAGTCCATGAATTTTCTCCAAATTTTCCACATAGTCTCTGTACAACCTAACCTATTAGAAAAACAACCGAAACTATTGGTTACTAGTAAAATTTTTGTGATATTGGGTAAAAACTGAAAATAACTTATATGGCCGCAGAAAATCAAAAAATTCTAGTGAAAATTCTAGTCTATGAATTTTTCCCAAATTTTCGATTTGGTCTCTGTACAACCTAACCTATTATAAAAATAACCAAAACTATTGGTTACTAGTAAAAGTTTTTGAGATATTGGCCAAAAACTGAAAATAACTTATATGGCCGCAGAAAATCAAAAAATTCTAGTGAAAATAGTCCATGTAGTCCATGAATTTTCCCCAAATTTTCCATAACATTTTAGTATAGCCTAAGCTATTAGAAAAACAACCGAAACTATTAGTTACTAGTGAAAGTTTTTGAGATATTGGCTAAAAACTGAAAATAACTTATATGAAAATCACTCAGCTGAAAATCAAAAAATTCTAGTGAAAATTCTAGTCAATGAATTTTCGCCAAATTTTCCATATAGTCTCTGTATAACCTAACCTATTAGAAAAACAACCGAAACTATTGGTTACTAGTGGAAGTTATTGAGATATTGGCCAAAAACTGAAAATAACTTATATGACAGCAGAAAATCAAAAATTGTTTGTGAAAATTGTGGTCCATGAATTTTCTCTAAATTTTCCATATAGTCTTAGTATAGCCTAAGCTATTAGAAAAACAACCGAAACTATTGGTTACTAGTTGAAGAAATGCCGGAAAGACGGAACACATATTGTTAAATTTCAACATTTGATATACCGAGTTCCTTTACTTCGGTGATCAATTAATTTGCCATTTTAAGGATCACTTCTAATATTTTATTCCACTGAGATGTTTTATTTAGTGAAAAAATATATACATAATGAATAAAAAATTTCCGCTGGTAATTACATTACAAAATAAATTCTCTTTAGTGATAGTGCTGCCACTTGCGGCGAGTAGCGTAACCTCTTTTATACAGCATTATGTAATGGCGTTTTTGATAAAAAAAATTCGCTTGATTTGAAGTACAACCAACACAATTGTATGTATAGTTATATAGTGTTTTTTTTCGGATGAAATAAGTTTGACAGGGAAACACAAATGTGTAAGTTGGTTGAAAACACATATAAAAATAATTTTTTTACATGGTACTTTTGCCGTACCGGCACAGTTGTGTTAGTCGGCACCCAAGGCATATACAAAGATGAGCTTGTCTCCCGCTTGCACCTATTTAAGATCAGGAAGGTTAACACCACAGACGACAACGAGGTCATCGTGAATATACTCATAACGTCAGAAAGAAATGTCAGATTTTAATATTATTATTATTAATAATGTTTGCTGTAACTCAAGCAAATATAAACCGAAAAGCATGTGAAGTTAGCTCAGCTTTTCATCCCAGAAAAAAAAATTCTTCAAACAATACTATTTCATCTCAACCCATTTTTTTCTATTTAAACTTGTATAAGACGGAAATGTTTTTAATTGTTTTCTCAACAACAAAATATCCATCCCTGATATTTTCATTTAATTGTTGTTTTTGTACTCTACTCATCATAATCGGTTCAAGTCCCGTCCCATGCCATATTCCAGAACTTCTTTCAAAACTCATTTTAGAATCCCATTACGATCCAACATACAAAATCTCATCTTAATCGATTAAGACATGGTCGAGTTTAATACAATTTCATGGACCAAAATCACTTTAAAATTTTATTTAAAACATTTTTTTAAAAATGACGTCACTCGAACCAATGGTGTACATAAGAAATTCACATTTGTCGAGTTGGATCTTCATGTTAACGTCTTCTAGAACTTTAAAGATTATCTTCTTATTCTCGAAGTGTTCTTTCTCTGTTTTGCCAAATATGACGATATCGTCTCTGTATAATACACAACAGCGCCTTCCGATGTGATCTCGGAAAATGTCATTTAGGCGAAAATGTGAGGCGATTAAACTCATACTTTCCATGATTTAAGCATAAAGCCATTTTTTTAATATCTACTTCTCTCAGTGGAATCTGATGGAGGCCACTTTTCAGATCTATAACGGTAAAACCCTTATTCTCGCCTACATTCACAAGAATCTCACTGATTTCGGGTATCAGATACCTGTCCGAGATTGTAAATGAATACATGAGTACATGCTTTTTAGCAGCTCTATCCGAAGTCATTCCGAAAAATAACAATAATATATAAACTCCAACCGGTGTGGATTGTCGGATAAATCTTGAAGCAGCTTCCTGAAACACACTACACGAATATCTCTGTATACTTTAAAAATGTTGCGGCTGCGTGATTTTGTAGAAATGTAGTATTGCGCATGTCCTCATAGCTATTGGCACAAATTCGATGTATTTTCTGCTTGGCTCGTTATCACACAATGTCGATCGTGCATATTTCCGATGCAATTCAGAGCAACTTCAAACGTTTTGAGTTCGGTTCATACAGGAGAATTATATGGGGATTTGCATGACCTGATCACACCATCAGTATCTCGTCCTTCAAACATATCGGATATGGGTAGGGACGAGAATATAAGGGTCACCCTCCACTGTTGTTGTAAAAGTTATTTTCTCCTCAGGGTTGGAGAAGAGGTGTGGTTGAAAAATGCTTAAAAAATGGACAAAAATGCTTAAAAAATTTCAAAATAATGCAGCCAACTAAGATTTAAAAAATTTTCATTGAGAGTTTTGCACAAAACTATTTAGTAAATTTTAATTTTAAAATCAAGTAACCGCAGGAAGATCCATAGTCACGATCCATAGTTATGATCTTAATTTATATCATTAAAGTTTAAGATAAATAAAAAACATCAACGGAGATAGAAAGTGGATTTATTATGAGAAGCCGAAACGCAGAAAATCTTGGATGAAGCTGGTCTATCGCAACCAAAGCGAAATATTTATTGCAATAAGATTATGTTCTGAATCTGGTGGGAGCAGAAAGGTGTGATATATTATTAACTGCTGGAATCAAGTGAAACTATCAATGGGAATGTCTATATCGACAACAACTAATACGTTTGAGCTAAAGGAGAAAGCCTCCCAGAGTGGGTGAATAGAACCAATAAATGAATGTTTTAGTACGACAATGCAAAACTAAATCTCGTAACTGGGTTTTGTTTTGAAATTTTAGCGCACTTTAGTTTCACTGTCCAACGGCAAAATTCTTTTTACTTCTTAAACTCCGGATGACATAATTTTGATCTCAAACCATATACAGTTATTGACTTTGCGATTGTGTACTATTTAGGATAAATTTGGCAGTCTGCAGTTCTCTGAATTGGTCGACCCGTTCAATATCCAATTAATTTGAACGAAAAATGGATACTGCACTCGTAGACGAACGAAGTTAATTTGTCTAAAAAACAAGTTCATTTTATAGCGATCGGAAGCAATTACCGCAAACAAATTCATCACTAATTTATGCATATGGCCTTAAAACGAAAAAGCATGAAAGTAAAACTTTTTAGTTTGTCGTCTTTGTTGCGACAAGTGAAACTTTTCGATTCTCTCAAACGATTAAAAATTTATAATTTATTCTAATTTAATTAAAATTAAAGAAAAAAAAATCGACAGTGATGCTGTATAATATACGAGCTGTTCGAATGAGAATATAAAAAAGTAAAAGCTTTATGTTTTTGCCCAGCTGTACGTTGTCTCGAAATGTCGTCTTGTGGTTGGTACGTATAAAGTAGTAAGATTTATTTGGTGTTTTTGTACACATTTTCCATTTTGGTTTGTTATCTTCAAACATTTTTTGAATTTTTAGTTTCATTTATTTTTTTTGGTTGAAAGGAAAATGTTGAAATTTAGTAGAGCGAGAATCATGTTATGATTAAAACTGAATGTGTGTGTGTGTGTGGCCTGATAAGGATTGGCCTGATAAGGATTCTGTATTTTTTGTTTAGTTGAACGAATTGGATAAATCACTCTATATAAACTATATAAAGATGAAGATTCGTGATTTTTGCCTAAACAATGTAACAAAATGGTATTTAGTAGTCTTGACTTTTCGATACTTGAAAATTAAAACAGACACTGGATTTGGTTTCATTGTGTATTTAATCGCTATTAACTGGGACGTTGTGGTATTACCGAGTAATGTTCAAAATTTCTAAACATTAATCAAATAAAATAATTCTCGATTTCAAACCAAAACCCAAAATTAATGACACAACATTAATTTTTGCCTTATAATTATCCGTGTTATTCATATTTTATTATTTTCTTGTATCTTTCAAGGCTGCTGTTTGCTGCTGGCAACATTGGTAACCACCAGTCCCGATGTAAGTCATTTAAAATATTCACGGCGGCCATACAAAAAGCTTTTAGTGACAACTACAGCGATACCAAACACAAAATCAGATGCAATGCGAAAAGGTATGCAAGTTGAGCTTTAATCATAAAAATCATCATATTTCTAATTTCCATTAAATTTTAGAGAGCACGTACACCTTTAAACCAAGAATATTAATTCGTAAAGGAATACGAAATGGTAAATTAACAACCGCAATGCTTTTGCCGACAACAACATCAACACCAGTAACTGAAACGGTTGCCACTCAAAGCACAACGGTGACCTCACCAGCACCAACGACCACTAACAGGCCAAGAATGCGCACTACTGAAAATGATGATATTCTTAGTGTGATCGATAACAGCGATAGTATTAGAAGTGATGGTGCTGATGGTAAACGCAGTGAACGTGATGGAACGTAAGTCAAAAATATTTGTTTTTATTGTTAACGAAATAGCGAATTCTTTTACGTTTTTGATGTAAATCAAATTTCCGATAGTTAAAAAGAGTACGAAACAAATTTGATGTGTTTTTATCGTAGTGTGCCTAAACCCGAAAGGGATGCCGAAAACAATAACAAACCATTTTGAAAAAATTTCAAACGACGCGTTTGACGTATATGACAATGTTTACGATTGACGTATAATATGTATATAAATATGCGTATGTGGTAGTTAAAATGGAAATAAAAATCTACATTTCCATTTTTTGATGTACATCAATTTTTTTGCTATTTTTTCCGCTAAAAGAACGCGAAAATGTGATTTACATCAAAAAATTTTGATGTACATCAACATTTTTTGCCAGTTTTTTGTAAAAAGAAAACGCCATAAGTAAATTGTTATGTACAGGGTGACTTGGTAAAGATATTATGAAAAATGTTCAGCTTTAGAAATGTATATTAAGCAGTCCTCGAGTTTCTATAAATCAAATAATTGAAAGTGATGGTAACCGTTTTATAAGTATAGTACAATTAAGAAGTGAAGCCGACAGAAGCAAAACATCTCTTCAAAAACCTGAAACCTAACCTCTTCAAAACTATGAAGTTGGTTGTCAGCGCTCTTTTTCCAGGTTGATAGAGCAAACTGTTGCTCCTTTCATCACCATGTAAGGCGGGCGAGCTTTTGCCCCTAGCTTCGTCCTCAAACATTTTGAAATATTTGAAAAAACGCGGTGACATTTTCATTAGGGGATCAATTCTTGTTTATTTTAACCGTCAGTAATGTGTAACATGCTTACAGAGTTTTCAGTTGCTGTGAAAACGCGTTACATGTACTTGTTACTATAACTTAATGGTCCCTTGATAACAACGAGTTTGGTTATTTTTTATTGTACCGTCCAGAAAATTGCGCGAGCGATTGAAAACACATTTGTTTGTAAAATTATAAATTTTTGTATCATTTGTATCAATTGGATAGCGATTCAACCCAATTGATACTCTCTCTCTCTCTCTCAATGATGAGGTTCAGGTAAATATTTTGTTTGGTCTTTGTAACAGTGTCGAACAACCAAATCCAAAATATTTATGGTAAACATCGAAATATCTAATACGGTGGGATAATGAGGTTTAAATTAATTCTTTCTCTCAAACAGATTTCACTTTTTTACTCTCGATCTACAGAAATTAGAAATTAGAACTAGTAAGTTCCACGATGAATTACACAGGTTCCATTCCAACAATGATTAAAATAAATGCAGTTATTTCAAACTTTTATTCAATATATCACGCTACATTAATACACCTTTTCATTGGCAAGACACACTTAAATATTCTATAACAAGTAAATAATTAAGTACCAGCACCAAAACGGTGAATATATCACTTAAAGCGTTAATAACATAATTTTGGCTTTTTTCAAGAGCTTTCATAACCGACCAAATGGCAGAGTGGTTAAAGCTTTGGCATTTGATCGGGAGGTACCGGGTTCGAATCGCGATAGGAGCAGGATGCAAAGTGAAATTTCATCAACAGATTACGATTTGTGATGAAATGTAACACATATATGACCCCCTGTCGGTGTGCAAAATCCATGGGCCGACCCATCTTCTATGCCAGTATAGGCTGGCATGGAGCTTGCAATGTGCAGATGGTCTTAAATCGGTCCTATAGCCATACGTCTTCGAATTGGCTGGTGACGGCGTAAAGTAAGGACGTTAAAAGCATAACCGCGTAAGAGCAGGGAGAGCCTCGAGCCCCAAAACAGATTGCATGGTAAATAAAAAAAAAAGAGCTTTCATGTTATATGTCGACGATTCTATGGGAATAATAATAGTTGTACTGCTTCAAGCGCAACAACGGTATTCTTGAGTACTAAAATGTTCAACAAAATTTACGGGATTTTTCAAAACCTTTTCAATGATATACGACAAGTATGTATTCTATAATAAACGAAAAACTAGGTACTAGGGCCAAAACGGTGAATTTATGAACTAAAAGTGTATGATACAAGGCTTTTTAAACGATATACTACACGAGCATATAGGAAAATTATAAATCAATATCGTGGTATTGGATGAAATTTTGAGTGGCAGGTACCCGACCGCTTGAGGTATAGCTTAGCTAAAAGTTATTGAAATTCTGTTAAAAAAGATGAAAATGGCCCTAGTTCAAGTGTGGTTACCGACGTTTTGAAGTCCCTGATACTACAAATGCGAAAAAAAAGTTGTCCGTCCATTTGGATGTCTGGTTGGATGGATACTCCGATGATGTCTCACTAACGGCTCATTTGATTCGAATTTTTTTCGCCAATCTTGCTTTATGTTTAATTCGGAGAATTAAAACGCTTTTGGGGTCTCTACCTCAAACGAGTTTGAAAAGTCTCGGATCGAACAACAATTTCGATACAATTTTAGTACAAAACCCACCGTTTAGGCGTTTTTCGTTTATTATAGAAATACATATACTATAGTAATTTCGTTGAAAAGGCCTTGAATAATGCCGTAAATTTTTCTGAGCACTTTGTAGTATTCAAAACTACCGTTGTGGCGCTGGAACTAGTTACAATTTTTCTCATTCCTATTTAATCTTATAGTACGTCATTTGAAAGGTCTTGGAAAAAGGAATAATTTTGTTATAAGCGCTTTAGTTGATGAATTCATCTTTTGGCGCTAGTAGCTAATTGTTCCACATAATCAATGAGTCATTGAAAATCAATGGTCTGTTGGGCATTCGCAGGGATGATTTATTGACCACAGTATTTCGTTCCTGTTTATTATGTGTGCTTATGAGGCCCGGAAAACTGGTGCCCCATGATCCTTGTGGTGCAATTTGAGGTAGCCTGAAAATGAGTTTTTATTAATAGCTTTAAAGATGTCTAACTAAAAAAATAAAAAAGTGATTCATCGCTCTAATCCGTATCTGTGCTTCTCCAGATTGTGTTATGTGAATTTGTATCGCTTCCTAGGAAAATTCCAAGGATTTTAACAATACATCTTTTCTTCTGAGGATGGAACTTTCAATTTGGCTTATGTGGCAACAGTTTAAGGCATAATTACCAAACGTGGTTTTAAACTTGACTGGTGTACTCAATTATAAGAGTCTTGTTGTATTTTTTCCAGCGAATTGTGTTTTGATTAGAAATAAAATTTTGTTTTGCACACACCAGTATTTATTTATTTTGTTCCGCTGAGTATTAGACTGAAGATTGGAAACTTAACAGGATTAAGGTTATTTTATTTTCCCGATAAAACTGGGAAGTGGTGTGTGAATATAAAAAAATTGCTCCAAGACGCACGACCGCCATATTTTCTTGATTTGTTTAGAAAAAAAAACTCAAATAATTTTCTTTTACTTTTGCGCCTTCGGTTTACACTTTAGTAAGGCATCTTAATTTACCAGATATTGTTAAAAATGGCATTCACCCTAGATTTACCTTGGGATTGGCCCGCAACCAATGAGTGAAATTTGTGCTAGTATACATTTTTGAGTTGACTAGTTTAGGTTACGTTTAGTTCAGTTTTGCCCATTCGATGGGAAGGAGTGAAATTGCAGTTGGCACCAATTAGTGAGTGAATTTTATGCCAGCACTGTAATGCGAATTTTGAAAAACATAATTTTGCTCAATTTTTCCCAAAGCCAAAGAAATAAAAGACAATGAGTGAAATTTGGTCCAGCACACCAAATGTGAATCGGAATTAATTACGCCTTACAATTTTAAAATTATTTTAATCTGCTTTGGCGACCCTTTAATTAATATTGACCATCTTCCTTACAGAGCGACATAATGCAATGAGTGAAATTTGTGTTAATACGAATTTATACGAAACTCCATTGATGGGACCATTTTTTCCCAAATTGTACGCTAACACGCAATGAGTGAAATTCCTGCCAGAACCAAAAGACAAATTGTAAAAAATGAGGAATGGGTAAAGTTTGTACGATATATACTTTGAACCATATTTCGACAAGTTTAACAAACTCATCGAGCAGTAATGAATTCTGTGCCAGCAGCAATTTGTGGATTGCGTCATAGTGTTACCCACATTCCCCCAATTCTGCGATAAAATACATTGAGTGGAATTTGTGTCAGAACCCAATTGCAAATTATACAAATGATTTAGGTTACGATTTTGCCCAGTTTTTCTAACCCATTAACTAGTTTTCAACAATTTTCATAAAGCTATAAAAGACCATGAGTGGAACTTGAGCCAGCATATTCCAAATGTTAATTAGAGAAACAAGTTATCAGTTACACAGTTTAGTCCATTCTTAATTAGTTTTGCCAAAGCAATGAAATTGAATGATTGGAGTTTTTGTCAGTATAATTTATGGATTATACATAGTTTTACCACCCATTGAGGTAAAGTGAAATTTATGAAAACAATTCCAAATTTTGAAAAAAGAGTTACCGCACAATTTTGCTCAATTTTGCCTACCCAATAACGTTTTTCGGTAGTGACGTCAAAATGTACACTTGAGCCTCGAGGTTGCGTCGAATCAATTTTCGTGATTGTGAATTGTGTTGCAGAATTTTTTGCGACCATTATTTCGTGTTTACGTTGCACTTAGGCCACTTACTAGAAGCTTTAGGTACTTAAGTTCAAGTATTCATATCTCGGTTTTTATTAGCATTAGAATACTACTAAAAAGTATGCGAATGTTGCCTATTTAGTATCTACAGCATATTGTCGGTTGTAAACGTAGAGTGCAAATAGACATGGATATTTGTCGGTTTGCTCTCTGTTAGGTAAACCAAATTTCTAAGTTTATAAAAATGTCTAGCTCCGAGCAAAGAATAAAGGTAGTTGTTTTGTAGTTTGGAATCGAACCCCGTCGATTTATTCTTTGTTATAAAATCAACTTTACTTGACAGGAGCGATAACTTTGAGAATTTCGTTCAAACCATATTTAGAGTACAATGATTGATACCATAAGGCAAAAAAGTCTATCATTGCAAGGCAGCCGCTTCCATCGAGAATTTTTCGAGGAACAAGGAATGCACTCGAGCATTTATAAGCTACAGAAGAAACTTTGTGCATGTTAAATGATCTTATAGACCTGGGAAACGACTAGTACCTAATACTATGATTTTTATAATTTTACCACAACTCGTATAATTTAGAAATGTTGAAATTTACATGTTGAAGAAGAAATTTACATTTTTGTTTAAAGGTCGGTTTTAAACCATAGCTTTAAAAGTATCAGGTTTATTTTAACAGCACCGTACAACCATGGATTTTAAAACCAAAATTTTGGTAAATTCATCCATTTGATTCAGGATTTCGGTTTGGTCCCTAAAAGAACCTAAAAACATGAAAAAGAACTCCAAAACCCCAAAAAAGACATAATTTTATTAAATTCATTGACACTTTTGATAATAATTCTTAATTAGAATTAGTTGATTTCATTTGTTAACACTAAGTAGATGTCGCTATAGCGACATTGCGTTGTTTTGTGTTGCATATCATTTTCGGGGAACGCATTAGCGACGCAACGTTAGATTAGTTCATGGATTAGAGAACACCATCAAGCAAAAAAAAAAAACAACATATGGAAATTTCTGACATAGCTATATTGACAACAATGTTTAAAAGTATTGGCTTATGTTGTTTAGCCACAGTACCGAAAGAGACAGACTTTGTGGATCGCGGTTAGAATGTTTCTGCTACTTCAAAATTAAAACTAATTAAACCGTCTTAAAGAATTTTATTTCCAATCTCTCCTGCTCTAAAAACGAAAAATTCTACTGTTCTACTGTTCAACGGCTGGAGCTTGGGACTTGTAATTAGGATTACTTCATGGCCCTGGATCCACTGCAAATAAGAATACACTTATCAAGCAAATGTTGAGTTTGTACTATGACGGGACGCCAGGGTCAATTCTGAAGAATCGAATCTCTACCTAACGACTCGCTCCTGTTCTCTTCCATTTGTCTATTTCCGTATGATAATCCCGTAAGCGACATTTACTGGTTAATTACATAATCCTTCGAAAAGGAATCCGAGAAATGCCAGAACCTGAGATATTTTTATTTATTCTGTAATTATTATACTAATTTTCATTCTGGCCGAAATCAAGCTAGTTTTGTAACGAGATCAAATTAAATGTCGGCATGCAATGTATGAACATTTTCGAAACGAATACTTCATTTCTTATTTTAATGCCCGGTTCTTGAGTATCGTAGTTGAGGTTACTACAAAACTTATAGGATAAATGAGATTTTTTGGTTGATTGTGCTGTTTTTGGATGTGTTTCGATCCAAATTAAACAAATATGGGGATTTTTTAATATACGAGATATCTATTTTGTTCAGGCCAGGTCATGGATTACATTTGTCCGAAAGATTAACCAATCGACTATCAATCGACCTTTGTTTTTCCTAAACCGTTTTCACTAGAGTTATCTTGCTAGAAATGGGGGCGAGTGGCAGAGATAGATAAGACAAAAAAAACTTTATCACCAACGCCAAGCGACCATTGCTTGGTTTAGTATATTTGGGTGGCCGCTTGGAAATATCACAGAAGAAAGTGAGTAATAGAATGGAACGAAACTTTTCACCGGCAAATATCGACCCAGAACTCTAACAAAAGCATCAAAGCTAGCACAATTTGAAAGAAACATAAAACGTTACAAAATCGAAATTCTCGGTCTCAGCGAAATGCAAAAATGTGGTGAAATTAAAATCGAAAGAAAAATTACCTGCTTGTCTCTGAACGCCGATTGAATAATGGCGTCTGTTGAGCCTATTGTGTAACATCGAAAGAAAATTAGATAGCGCGTCCCAAAATAAGAAAGTGCAAGTGGAGATGGATCGGCCACAGTCCACTCTGAGGAAGTTGCAGAATCACATAACAAGAGGTTTCTGGAATAAACCCACAAAGGAAAAGGAAAGTCGGACGACCAGCTGTAACTTAGAAATGTACGATGCTATAGGTGAAGGGAACAGAAACATGTAGGTAGCATATATCGATTTCGCACTTTAACCGTAACATATACATAAATGTGCTTCGTTACGATATAAAAACTTGGGGTCAAATTTTCAAATATGTGAAGCAAGAATGAGTATCGTCTTGAAATATTTCATTTAAATAGAAATCATAGATTTTTGATGATTGCTAACAAAAATAATAATTTTCGACATTGTCTACATACTCTACATTGTCAACGACAGTTTTTTACATTTCTCCATAAATTGTCTACACGTGTAGAATATTAATTATCAACGCGGTGTGGATAATACGGCACAACACTGACAACTTATTTCATATCGAGTATTCTTCTCACCCAGGTACGGTTAGATCCAGCACTAACACCCAGGTACGGTTAGTGCTGGATCATGGTCCCCAATACCATAAATGAACAATGCTATCTATATTTAGGTTAAAGAGCGAGGGGGTGAAAATAGGTTAAGACATCTCCGCCCCATCAAATGATCCAACAACATCAGCCGTTGTAAGTCACATAAGGTGACCAAACCGTCCAAAACTGAGAGAAGATTAAAATAAAACCCTGCAAACTTTTATTTAGTCAAATTGTTTGTCCTTATTATTTATTTTATTTTATAACTATTTATTCCTCGGATTCATTTTAGATAGCAAAAACTTTAATTTCGCGCTGATAATTTTTTTTCATTCATTTTATAGCTCAGTGCCGCTCTACTATATACATACAAGATTTTCTCTCAACTGTGCAAAGACAATAATTATAGAAAATTGAATATAATTTATTAATAGTTGTGTAGTTGTTGTTGTCTGTTGCTTTTCAGATTGTTAAGAAAATTATATTATTACTGTTAATGACAAAGTAGTATTATATACGTACGTACATAGACGAAGTTCAGAATAAGACGGAAAAAAAAAGTTTTAATTTCCAACTTAACGAAAAAGAAAAGTTTATCTTTATTTCTTTTATTATATTTGTAAATTTAAAGTTTTCGTTCGTTTTATGTGTACATGAAATTAAAAAAAAAAGTACTAAAAAGCTCGAGCTTGAATGAATATTCAAATTATTATGATTATAATATTTTTTTTTTCGTAAATATCGTATCGTACTTATGAAGCTTTTAAGCTTTCTTTGTCTGTTCCAGTTTTGTGCAGACAAAATTTAATTAATTAAAGTTTTGCATACCATTAAATAATTGTTGTTGTTTTTGTTTTTTTATTTTTTTTTATCCATTTAGCAGTTTACAGGACGCATGGGATATACGACATAATATTCCAGGTGAACCAGGAGTTGATTACCCTATTTATTTTCAAGCACCTGACAGTAAATTTGATTGTGAAAATCGACATGATGGTAAGTGAATTTTGTAATTTTCATTTTGGGAATGTTGTTGTTGGCTTTGTTTTGTTAATTTATTTTACGACTAAGTAAAAATATTTTTTTTTCCGTTGCTTAATGAATTATGATATAATGCATGCAAAAATGTCTTGGAAAATTTATCGTCTTGAGTATAAACACGGCATACCTTTAGGTTTTTTTGTTGCTAGCTTTTTTTATATAAAGATAATGTGCATGTTTAAAGTTCTTTAGAAAAACTCGAAAATTTTGTTTACCCTGGTAATCAAAAATATGCAATTTGGTGCAACGGAGTACGAGCGTATGACATCGTTAGTAATTTCAATATAAGGCCATCTACTTGTATTTGTTATAATTAAGGCACCTGGTCTTATAAGGAGGTAGTCACGCCACATTATCATAGAAAGGAATATTGTTGTTATCCATGGACGGGCAAAGGTAGATTATAAACAGATAGAGACATCTATCTAAAATTATGCGGAATACAAGAAAGACCTTAGAGAATATTTCATTTTTTCATATATTTATTCACTATATGCGAGTATAATGAAGCATATCCGGACTCCGTGTTATGTAAAGTTAGCCTTATTCGATAAGCGCACATTAGACCTAGATGTAATGCAATTTTTTTTTTTTACTAATTTTGGTTAGTATTCTGAAGTCTAATATGCTAACCAAGAAAAATCTCATCACGTGCCCCACAAACACCAACAGACAGGGTACTAATTTAATCACTGCCACCCTCAATATTTGTCCTAAATCTTTTCTGATTATTCCGTTCATCGATTGAATTTTTTGTAGTTATCCTTGGAATGCTGCCAATTTCGGCTGACAAACTTACGCACATACATACAGCCAAACGAGCATACATCAACTACGCCAATGGCAGCGGCAAAACAAATGGGAATATAATTGTAGATTTCTAAGCCCAGTGGCCCATTCTCGCCTTTCCTGAGAATAGGAAATTGGGAAAAATATTTTCTTAGCAATGGGCGCGTTTAGGTCCCCTATCATGATTAGTGAAATCACTGCCGATTCGATTTGAAAATTTCATAGTGCTAAACACTTTCATAAAGTTGGCCGCGATTTTACTCAACATGCTCCTAACTATTGGGCCCATTATTATCCAAATTGTATTTTTCTGGCCTACTGAAGGAACAAGTTTAGTGCCAAAATTTTCAAAGCAAAGTTAATTGGGAAACATTTGTTCCACAAAATGTTTATAGATGACACTGTGAATACTATTTTTAACACTTGAACACTTTTATTTATTTAACACATCTTTAAAAATAATGTGGTTGAAACCTTGGCATTTTGTTGAATTGAGAATTAGCGTCGTAATTTTATTAGCGGTTTTATTTTAACCCTCATATTTAGTATTTTTTCCATCTTTCTCTTTTTTATTAAAAATAAGCATAAAGAGTTGGATGACTCTTTTTTTACTTCAATATTCCCACCTCCCTGACGTTTTAGGATATTAACTGCATCTTCTATTTGCAGATCTTTTGCATTTAGGTCCTCCATTATATCCTCCTTCTTACACGTTGGATGAAGTCCTCTGGCTATAACCTTAAATTCATGGTTGTTTTTATCTCTGCATGTGAACCATTCTTCATCTTCCTCATTGACCTTTGTGGCGAAAGCTCTATATGTATCGAAATCTGGTGTAATGATTTTCCACACGTTATTGTTTAGTAACACTACTCTGTCCTCCTTAATGGTCACTAATTTTGTTATAGTTTGTATACTAGCTAATTATGTTATGCCGAATACATTAATTGGCGAAGGAGCCTTTTCTTTCGGTGCAACCTTTAGTTGTTGATTTTGTTGCTGTTGTTTTGTCGCTGATTAGTATTGGTAATACCAGTTACATTAGGTGGGTATTTTTGATAGGTCTTTTTTATCCTTTTCAGTACCCAATCCGTTTCTCTCGCGTGTTCCTCTTCATCAGTATGGAGCTCGGTATTATAACTGCTGTTTGTACTTACTTCGTTATAACTGTTGAGAGGGTTTTCATAAATCTCCATTTCCATTTCTTTGAGCTTCTTTAATTATTCATTTTCTTTTTTTAGTTTGTCAACTTCACTTCTTAGTTGGGTTATAAGTGTTTCTACTTGACTTAGTTTCCGACAGAGTTCAGCATTTTCGCTATAAAATGAAAACATTTCCGGATTGTCCTTGAACTTTAGAGGTATGGCCAATCAGCGACGACCATCAATTGTTTCGAGTACCAAATTATATTCTTATTGGGTCTAAAAGAATGCTATTTTACACCCACCAATGTAGCGTTAAAATGAATTCAAATTCACCTGGATAATATCGCCTCGTATCTTCAAACTCATTGTAGCCTCGAGGTGAACAGTTCAGCGAACAAAATATTTAAAGTTCAATTCCACTTAATATTTTTCACAATATCATTATATCTTTTAGTTTGGCTAAATTTCAATAGATGTCAGCCAAATATATTTGGTTCGAATTTTTTACCAATTTAAAAGAGATGGCAATGTGAATATTCTTAATTACGGTTTCGAAACGAACATTTGTTTTTTATGTTACGCGACTATTTATAAAAAAAATTTTGCTATTTCTACGAATAAATTACTGACTAAAATAATTTGATGTTAGTTCATACCAGTTATAAATAGATGGCGTGAAACATAATATGCTAAAATTTTATTCCATAATTAACAAATTCAGTTTGAGGTTTATCAAATTGTTCAAGTACTTATTAAAGTAGATAATTAACCATTTAGTACGCAATTTAGGATTGAAAGGCAGGGACAGTACATTATAATAGGCGTCGTCTGATAAAAGCAGCATTGACAAATCTGGTGGTAGAGTAAAACATTTGACAGATTTACCAATTGAACTCTTTGTTGTGATTTTTGGAAAAAATATTTTAAGTGCGAAAGCAGCATCAGCTAGACATCTATAAGTTCAGGCTACTATAATTTTTCTCATTGAATATGTCAAGCATATTTCGAAGGCGTTTTAACATTTCTTATTCGTGACGCTGAGTATCGTGTTGTACCAGGTTTTTCATGAATTATATTGTCAGTGTGGGCTCTACCAAATCTATTAGACAATGTTGAATATGTGACGGTTTTATTCTTTGATAAAAAGGTAGTATTCCGATTAGTTGATGCAGAGTCGGGACTATCATCCCCACTTTCATCGTTATCAGTACTCACTTCTTCGTTTAATTCGGGCTGATATTCTTCTTCTGAATCAGAAAAAAATATACTGCCTATATATATATATATATATATATATATATATATATATATATATATATATATATATATATATATATATATATATATATATATATATATATATACTGCATATCATCAGACGAGAGATTCGCCATTTTCTAAAACGTGTTATATTTTACAATATATTATTTATTATAGAATACTACCTAAAGCTCAAAATTGCACATTAGAAATTGATTTTTTTCCTTTTAATTACAAAAATTATCACTTGAAAGTATTATTTCTACTATATTCGAATATCAAAAAATCACTTGACTCGAACAACTCAAAACCACTACTGAAGGAAACTAATTCTACTTAACATCTAGCTAAGATACATATTTTGTATTTTTTGCGCATGTGCAACTAAATTTACAATTTGTAACGTGCAAGTTGCAGGTGTTGAAAATATATATAGTATAAACCAGCACGAACTAGTACGAACTACTAGATACAATAAGAAAGTATTTGAAATTCGTACTTGGATCTCGCACGTGCAGTGTGTACTTGTGTCTCGCACGTGCAGTGTTCTTGTGTTAAGCACTTTGAATGAAAAATTAAGAAAGCAAAACGGCTACATTTTAAGAAGAAAAACGGACTCTTCTATAATGACAATTCACCATCAGATTCATCATGGAAAACGTACCAAGAATTGGATCAATTGGGCTTCGAGTTGCTTCCTGCTACCATATTCTCCTGATCTAGCCCCTTGTGATTTTTTCCTATTTCCAAATATAAAAAAATGGTTCGATGGAAAGAGTATTACGCTTAGTTTGAAGAGATTTTTAAATCATATTTTAAAGAAGATTTAATGAAATTGGAAAAACATTGGAATAAGTGTATTGAGCTGGAAGCCGACTTTGTTAAAAATAAAGTGAATTTTACTTAAAAAGATTATGTTATATGTTTCATTCTAAAGACTTAATCCTAGTACTCAGTTTGATTTCAGGCGAAATTTTGATACAATTTTACCAGAGTGAAATTAAAAATGAAAAATACCACTTATGTTTTCATTTTGTAGTATACTAAGTTCACCAGCCAAAATCCAAGTGTGTTCAATAATACATCAGTGTTAGCGCATAAACTCTCTAAATAATTTCAATGTGAAAATAATATCTCGGCACATTATTTTCACTTGAAATTTTCACATTTTTTGTTTGTGCTTGGCAATTATAAAATTTTTAAATTCCATAAATCCATAAATTTTAAATAAAATCAATTTAATTTACTCGCGTAAAAAATAAACAAATTCATCTATGGATGTGTGCCAAACTTAAGGTAAAAGTTAATTTTAAGTAAATTTTTCGGTAAATTCAACTATTTTTGAAAAACTCTGCCCTAAAACGAGTGAAAAATCTGCCCTAAAACCAGTATTTACCGTAGTAAACGATTTACCTTAAGTTTGGTTAGAATTTTAAAAACAGTTAAATTTTTAAACCAAATGCAGGGCTGTCAAAATAAACCACATTAAGCTGTGGTACTTACATGAATAAAATCATCTACACTCGCTATTTCGCTATTTCCCTATCCCGCCGTTTTGCCTAAGAAATGGATGTTAAGTTGGACGGCAATGCACAGATATTTTTTTTCCCAGTGCAAATTTAGCCTCATACGGCGATATGATTATCGATGACGTCGATACATTGGTCGTTAAAGATGAGCTCAATTCCGAATACCACAATATTACACGAAGCATATACAATTACTCGAAGCGATTCTACAAATAACATTTCAAGAAATTATGTAGAATCGTATTAAACGTTAATTTACCAATTGATACACTAGAAATAATTTTTATGTGGATAAATGATTCTGGAAGTTGTGCCACTTATAGTCGTACCAATACACTTGAAAAATAGGGTGAAAATGCCGAAAATTGTAAGCATATCTAAGCCGCCTATTAAATTTCACTGCAAAACAATGGATAGTATAGCAAAAAAGGAATAATCTACATTGTCGACAAATATTCTACATACTCGATGAATTATCGACATGCCGGAAATTACGAATTATGCGTATACGCACACCACTGAAACATTTCTTCCATGTAAAATTAGGAGAGATGTCTGTTCGGATACAGTGGAATTATCTTTTAAAAATTTGGAAGGATCTTCAGGATCTTCATCCATCGTGAAATAGAGATATCTTGAACGGCATATTCAATAGTTGTTTGATATTTTTGAATGCAAGCTTATTTATATGACAGTTATAATCCAGAGTAGGTAATTGTGCAATATTCCCCTTTTTGATTTAAACCTTGTAATCCGAAACGATACAGACAGATAGTCTCCTGGTAAAATAATCAAAACGGAACTCGATTTGGTATTCATTAGATCAGGTTTCACAAACAGAGTGGTTAAATAAAAACCACACCTGTGCAAGACATGATTATTAATGAACTTTAATTTAATCCGCATTTTTTTTTTTTTTTGGAATTTTTAATCAGCCGACTATCTATTTACCATATAATGCAAACACCGGTACTACCAGATATTTTTGGATTTTTCGTTAATTAACCAATAAATTCAAATTTTTGTATGAAAGTGAACTTAAACAACAACAAAATTACAATCAAGAGTCGAAAACTATCAGATACAACTAACACAAATAGGAATATATTTTAGAATTAACTTTCAGTGAATGGTGATTATCGATACAAAAATTTTATAAATAGAATAAAATTTGCATAAATCTTTATTTTGTTGTTTTATAAACTTTTCTTTTATAAGGAAATTGATTTATTTATAATTTCACCTTACCTACTACTATAATACATTATAAGCAATTGTTAGTTGACATCATCAAGATTAATTAAGTCTATAATATAAAGGATGTTATAAAGTCACTCTCATTATGAAATATAGAATTTTTTTTTGTGTGTGCTGGGTCAAAACTATTGTCAAAAGTTTTACCTGCTGTGATTAATGAAAATTTGTGTTGTTGTAATTTTTATTTTTTTGGATAGTTTAGAAAATAAAAATACCAAATCTCGGGCGGTACTTGGAAGTTGGGACTACTTTTGTCAACATTTAATTGCTGTTATTCTTATTCTAGATTGAATTACGAACCTTATAGATTTCTAAATATTATTGGGCCTATTGCGATAATTGCTGTTTGATTTATTCGATTAAAAAATTAGTGTGGGTGTTTTGGATCGAGTTATTTTTAATAATTCTTTATGGGGAAATCTTCGCATAAAATTTAAATTACAGTATCATTTGCAAAATATCGTACACTAGCTGTACCCTGGCCCGCTTTGCCGGTCGTTTAAAGGAAAGATTCTTTTTATTTTTTGTATTTTATTAAATTAAAATTAAAATGAAAAATGAAATTAAAAATATTTTAAATTTATAAAAATTGATTGATTTATTCCATTGCAACAATGTGTTGTTGTTACCAAAGAGCGTTCCAATGCGTTGTTTCTTCATGATGATGGTTTTCCTACACGTAAGCGTCCAAAATATAATTGACCATGTGAGATGACTGGCTTTGTGATTTGTTAATGGTCATAGCAAAGCTATTCAAAATTGAATGATAGGAATGCGCGAGATTAAAACGTTTTCACCTTTGTATTTGCCAGTTAATATGTTTGCTTCACTTAAATTTGTTATTAATTTTTTAATAGCAAGTCCTTTATCATTACAAACTTTTGGTTGGTTAATATTTCGTATTAAAATGATTGGTACCTCTAATATATTTTGAAAGGGGGCACAAATTTTTATTGAATGGTGCGTATATCGAAATATTTGCAACAGGATCCCTCCAAAACTTCTATTTTCCTAAAAATGATTATTGGCATAGTGCAATTCCTCCTTGGCAAGTGCATCTTTAATACCCTCTAAAAAAAGCATCTAAAAGTTAACGAGAGTACTCGGATAATTTTTCTACAAAATTAAAACGAACGGAAACTTTTGTTGAATAGTGCATATTATTGAAATATTGGTAACGGGAACGCTCAAGAACTCCGATCTTCCCAAAAAATGTTACAGACATCGGTAGTCCTAAGCACCTTATAATAGAAAAGCATCTCTAAATTAACGCTTTACTCGAACACTTTTGACACGGAATAAAAGCGACACGGAATTGGCATGGAGGAGTACCCTTTAATAGAAAATTATCTCAAAATTGTCGGCTGTACTCAAATAATTTCGAGATGGAATTAAAACGGACGCAATGTTAAATGGGCATATTAAAATTTAAGAAACGGGAACACTCCAGAAGTTTGATTCTCCCAAAAATTGTTATTGGCATGTTTGGTCCTGAGCACTCTCTAATCGAAAAGCATTTCAAAGTTAACGGCAGTACTCGACTATAGTAAATAACTTCTTATGAAATATTTTTTGGGCCGATACTTACTTATAGATATAGTTCGTATATTTTGGTGTTGCTATAGTACTTTTGTGGTATGTCATGTGAAGTTGGCCCAACAGCCAAAGTCGACAACTGTGTTAAACTATAACTGTGCAACTATATTAAAAACTCAATTTTATATTTATTTTAACTTAGCCGTTCTAGGAAGGTCGCTATCTAGCTATTATCCAATAGTCTAATCATCCTGGGTACAAATAAGCTTACATTTCGATAATAATGATCCGATTCTGAAAATGTAAAAACTCTATAGCTGCTCACCGCTCGTATCTGTACTCCGTGCAGCTTAGGTTCCTGCAGCTCAAGCCGGTGGAGGTACATTAGTCGTGGGTGATGGGATGCACGAGTGGTAGCCTAGAGTGTCGCATGATATTTAAGATAAGAGAAGATTGCAGGGAAGATACCGTCAAACGGGTACAGGGCAGATTGGATAATTGAAGAAATTCCTGAAAGAGAAAAATTTATAGAGTTCTGAAAATCGGTAGTCTGAAACTGCAATCTTTATATCCGTCGTAAATGAACACGTAATAATTAATTGAATAACATAAATTCGGTAAACATTTTATAAGTTTTATGTACTGGAAAATCTACTAAAAGTAAATCAATACAGAAGAATTTTTTAATCGTCCGTGAATTTAATTTATTTAAGAATTTTTTCGGCTTTTCGGACAAAATATTATTTTAATGGACACCCATACAATGTTTACGACTATTTTAGTCGCAGAAAACAAAGAGGCCATTTATTAACAATATTTCTACCACAAAAGTAGAAAAAAAAAAAAAAAAAAAAAAAAAAAAAAAAAAATGCACTCCCCTCCCCCAAACCTTTAACCCCAGGGCGTACTTGTGTATACAAAGAACACAAACCCTTGCAAAAATGAGAACTCCCTTGTGGTAGAAATCATACTGGGCCAAATCCAAGAGATGATAAAAAAATCAACTTGTCCATTTCGTTGTCTTCATCCTGATATGATATCTCCCTAAAAGTCCGTCCATTAATGTCTACACCACCCATATGTGCATTAACTCCAATTCGTTGTTTGCTAGCACGATCAAAACGAACTGCCTTTGATGTACCATGTGTCATATCATCAGTCTTGAATGGCAAGACACCTATACATAAGTTGAAGCTAGGCGTGCACATTTATTATCTTTCCATAGTGTGGTCGACAAGTCAACACCATAAGATGAGCCCACAAACTCTGTTGAATACCCACGAGGTTTATTTTCGAGTTCTTTATTCGTAAGTAACTTGCAGTTACCTATTCGATTTGCACGTAGCGTTCTCAATTAATAGATTCCTCTGCTGTATAGATACATCAAAAGTGGCAATGTCGTGTAAAAATTATCAAAATAAATAATGTGGTTTTGATGGTTGGGAATTATCTGTGATAATCTAGAAACTACGTTAGCTGCGGCGCCTGAATCTAGTGCTCCTTGTGGTGTTAAATTACTGCTTGCTCCAGAGTACAATTCAAAGCATTCATTTGAACCAATCGAAGGATCATATCTTCGATTGGTTCAAATGAATTTTCAGATATAAATGTTCAGGCAATTTTTCCGTACCTTTGAACTCTATCTGTTTCTTGTGAAGTTGATTTTTTTTGTGCTACAGGATTTTCTTGAATTCTAAACCTTTGGAATCTATTTCGTGCGGTGACGGTCCATGAAATAAAGATGCAACTGTTTCAACCCTCGGTATTTTAAATTGCGAGAGGACTTCATTTTGAATTGAGGCACTTAAATAGTCAATGTTGTTATTAAAAGGAGCGTTTATTTGAAAACAATCTTGATTACCTCCAAAGTTGTTTGTGAACTCTGATCTTCTGGGATCTAACTCGTAAGGTGATCAAGGAATTGAAATTTCAACTTCTTCAACCCCCTCTATATTGGCTTGTGAATGGTTTGGTTCAATTTCACTTTGAATTGCATCTAAACATGTATTATTGTTGTTAATATTGAACACGTTGGAAGCACGCTTCTGTGGAACATACATAGTCTGGATCCTCCATACTATCATCAGAGAAATTTCCCTCAATATCAGTGACTAACTCATCACATTCTACTGAATCTAACAAATCATAGACTTCATCTGACCCCATTAATGAAATATCGTAAGTTTTACATCGATCCTTATCTAAAATGACACATATGATTTAATTTACGTTTACAGAGACCAAATCAAAATAATAAACATTTCAATTCGACACATGTTTATTACAAAAAAAAACTATGATTAATTGCTCAGGTCCGCCTCAAGGCGTAAAAACTTACCAGTAATTTACTTGTTAAAATCCAATCACTGAAACTATTTGTTTTAGATTTTTAAAAATGCGATATGCAACCCACAACCGTATATCATCAATTTTCATAACTAACTGACTATTTTTGCAAAACGACGAGAAATTTCATGCTAACGGTATTTTTATATTATTACCTATAGTATTGCCTATAGGCGGACATGAGCATTGCTTGAATGGAATAGTGTATGGTATTAGAATAAGTACTTTTGTAGATTAAGCCTCAAGGCGGGCTTGGGAACTAGAGGGTTAATATCAACTTAAAGAAGTAACTTTCGGCTGAAGTATATATTGATCAACATTGTTGAATTTTTATTTTCGGTTATTAAACCAAAGAAACAATCTGCATTATTATTTTTTTCGGCTGGCAACTTTCGGCTAACTTTAACAGAGTCTGAGATGGTATGGTTTTTAGCAGTAAGTCCAAACTCATGTATTTTAATCCGAACTCTACCATCACCATTTCTGATGCTTTAATTTATCACTCACTCACTGGTTTGCTATATTAACTTATCCGTAACGCCCTGAGCATACAAATCGGAATAGCAATTTTTTTCTAATATTACGCGTGATTCCCAGCTGATTCCCGTTGTAGTGCTACAAGCAACTTGAAAATGGAGCTCCGTCAAACAGATTATGATTTTTAGTTGAAAAACAATTAATTTTTGTCAAAAATCGTCGTTTTCGCTTTTGGAAAAGTGATTTGGATCGATATTATCGCAAACTTAATTTGCAAAAAAGGAAACAGCTGGGATCTCTCAATTTATTGGAAAAACTTAGGTATGTAATTTCATTCCGATCCAATCTCCTCCATTTTGTTAGTAATTAGTAATGGTGTGGTGCGGGTCTTTTTTACGCTAGGAGTTTTACAGAGTTCTTGGAACATGGATGATTCGAAGTTTCTACGTGTCTGCTTCTTGATTCACAATCGGATAGTCTTCTACCCATATGCTCCTCCGTGAACTGCGGTTAAAATTCCAGGATTTTCTTCTATTTTCATTCAATGCGATTTGAATTTTATTTTGCAAATTTTCTTTAATTTTCAATAACGAAAATTAAAAAGCTTTAGGGATCTGTGCCAATTACAGTAAATGATCGGTGATTTTCACGGATTTTATACTTTATTTTTTTTATGGAGAAATCACAATTTTTGTTTGCGCTTTTGACCGTAAAATTTTATTGACACTCATTATGAACGTATATTATAAATATTGAGGTTAAGTGGCTCTCAGAAAAGTACTTATGAGCATCAAAAACAAGGTAACAATTACCACTCATTAAAATGAACTAAACACATTCGCAAAATTCTATACGATATCGGAGGAACGACTTTCACGATTGATTTTTTTTTTTCAATAATCTTTTGAGATCTACAATCAACAATGCAACAGCACAGAACTATCCTGTATCTTTTATATTATTTCCATATAATACCCGCTGGACAATTACTAGTTGTAAATGTTCTCCGTCCAAATACCGCTAAGCTTGCTCTAACTTCAAAAGTCACGTGATTGAAGATCATGTGAGACAACAAATATTTAAAACTTGTCTATTTTACCTGAACTGTGGTTAGGTAGTTGAATAAAAAAAATTCTTTGGAACCCGGACGAAGCGAGCCATAAAATTACAAAAGACATTTGAATCTGGGATTTCCGCATATTAACCAAAAAGTTAAACAAACTTGGAACGAGTTTAGAAAAAGCGTACGATAGATCAAGGTTTTATAACTACAGACCAGGCATATCATCGCCGATATATTATCATATGTAATTCACTTTAAGGTGCTCCATAAACAAAATCTTATAATTAGGACATTCTAATCTTGTTTATTAGTTGATGATTAGACGAGTTTATAAATTGCTACCAATCATCTATTTATAAATACTAACCGCAGACTTGAACACGAATTTTCTGGTCATATAATTTTTTAAACAAACATATTGCTATCACATATAATTTAGAATAATTTAAAAACTATCAAAAACTAGCAACAAAAAGTGTAAGTGTCGTTAAACCGCTTGTATGTATAAAAAAACCGCATTCTTGTTTATTGGCCTATAAAAAAATTTGCATAAATTAATTTTATGATAAATTTTATTAACGTAAATTCTTTGTTTGTTTCGTTCTAAAAGGTTATTACGCCGATACTGAAGCACGATGCCAGGTCTTCCATGTGTGTGCCAATACAGCGCTCGAAGAACGAGGTTTCATATTTTTATGCCCAAATGGTACCGTATTTAGCCAAGAAAATTTTGTATGCGACTGGTACACGAACGTGAATTGCCCGGAAAGTGAAAAATATTACTACAAGAACGAAGAACTTGGCAGATTTATTGGCAGCAAAGAGGAAATGCTGCTTGAGGTGCAAAAAATGTTCGATTACACGTTGCGAAATTTATTAAATACCAAACCTAACACGAACCAAAATGGTGGTAAAGAAAGTAACGATAACGGAAATGACATTGGCAGTGAAAATTCAATAGCTGGAGATGAGAGTGTGGACCAAAAATTTGGAAATTTCTCCGCCATTCCGATATTAAATCCAAAAATGAGGAAAACAGGAAATGCGTCTAAGGGAAAAGGTAAGACATCGAAAGATGAAGTATACATTTCCAATTTGGGTGAGTTATCAACCGATCCAGGAGCCGATTTCGATATAAATGTGGTCAAACAGCAAGCTAAATTGAAGGCCGAAGCTGCGATAAAAAGTAAAGCAGGTTCGTTCGCAGAATTATGGGGTCAAGATATCGAACAGCTGGATGAGATTTTAAGCCAAAATCGACTGAAAAAATCATCAGATGGCAATCTATTTATAGACGTAAGTATACCGTCAGTAACACCGGCGGCTTCAACGGTTACCAAACGAGACGTTTCTCACCTGCTTACGACACCCGAATATATACCACCAAATCGGTATCTTCCATCTCTGCGTAAAATAAATTTAAGGCCACCAGGAGGCTACCACTACGAGGTAAGTAATTAATGTTTAAAATTTGTTTTAATTAGATGGACTTAACAAATACTTATTATACGAACAGCCACCGGTAAGACCGTTAACATTTACCGATACGGAGACTACTACAAAAAGTTATGTAAATGATTCGCCACAAAGAACAAGACCTCCAACTACCAAACAGATGTTTACAAGACGACCACTACAAAGCGAAACAGTAATTGTGACGCCGGTGACTTTACCAACTGTACCGTCTCCGTCGACAACACCAAAACGACCTACATTCAAATTCGATGCGACCGACAATGATACCTTACTCGAATACCGCGGAAATTTTATTAGTACTGAAAAATTACGTGGCGATCAAAAACCGGACGACGAGACATACGATGACGTTGTTGATTTTGAATCAAGAAAAGAAAAGCCAAGATTCCAAACGACTACTAACGAAATTAGTAATAAATCACCTATTCTAGTGGGTACCGATGGTAAACCAAAGCTCCCGACAATTTCATCAACCAGCCAAAACAATTTAGGTGATTCGAATGTAACCAATAGAAATGTGAAGATGATGAAACGTCCCATCATACTTTTAATGCCGCCCTACAAAATTAATCGTACGATGGACGAGAAACAGCAAATAGTTAAAGTGTTCGAGAGCACATTGAAACAAACCACACCGAACGTAAACCAAAAGAATGAGAATCTAATGATTGTATTTGCGTCGGATGCGAATGCGACGGAACCCAATGCTCCGGTTGTACTGCAACAAAAGTTTAATGCCGAAACCTCCACCGGATCGAACGATTCTAAAGAAGGTGGTTCCCTACTATTTCTTCCACCCTTTGAGCAATCCACGAAGGGAAGTATTTTAACATCAATACCGCCAAGTGATGAACGTGTATTTTCAAAACCTAATATTAGAGTTACGACAGAAATCATTGATCTCGAGGATGAAGAACTTGATCAAATTGTAATCGATCCTGATCAACTAAATATTGGTATTCGTACCGGTGGTGTGGACAAAATTGAAAGAACAACAGTTCGGATCGGTGAAGAAACCAAAACACTTGATATATCACAAATTGGAGACGTCCAGACAAATAATCGGGACGATCGATTGGCACTTATTCAAAAAATGATTAAAATTTTAGAACAAAAAATGAAATTGAAACATGGTGATCTGCCACCAGACGATCCTCCATCGGCCGTGACATCCCGATTTTCACCAAGCACGACAACGTCACGTCCAGTTACCCAATTTAATCTGGATAATATTATTCGAGAGATGGATACGATTCAGTCCAAAGGTGTTGGGGCCAATTTGATATTCGCTATGATGAAAATTTTAGAGAATGCACAAAATAAAACGAAGGAGAATGCACGTCCCGGTGACGGTAGTCTACTGCAACCAATATTTTCATCGCTGGGCAATGCGCAAACCGAAAGCCCAATCAAATTAACAGACGAAGAAATACTGAACAATGAAGATGTTTTATCGCAGACGATCAATCTGTTACAAAATACTGATAACGAGGAGCTTAAATCGATACTCGAGGTGAACGAAATTGAACAGGTGCGGAAAGATGGCAATTTAGTTTTTGTTCAAACTACGCCAAAAAATGATTTAGAAGCGCAAAAACAGGTTGAACATACACCACTGATGGTCGCGATGGTTCAGCAACGCGGTCAAATTGGTCAGAAACCTCAAATCACGATTAAGGAGGTATTCCGGAACGGCAACACAAATGTTAAATCTGTTAAGGCAGAACCGAATATAAAATCTGTTTTTGATTCGAAATCGATTAATAGATTAACCGAATCTTCCCATAATCAGGCTCCTCAAAATGTTATAAAATACTCGTTTGGCACTCAAGTTAATAATGGAGCTGCTGCAGAAGCACTAGCAACGAGAGAACCTACAACGATTACACCAAGTCCTGAACTAAAAGCTGTGATTGGTGCCAAGAAGTACAATAAATTGAGTGATCCATCCTTATCTATCTCAAAAACCAGAATCGCAGAAGTTGAGCCAACAAGGACCTCATCATCAATTGCGCCAAACCAGAATATCAATACGATATTTGATTCACAACAACCAGCCCGACCCGCGGATCAACCGATTGCAATGTTGGCAACTCGCGTTGCTGAAGTTTCACCTGCAAGTAGGCCATATATGTATACAACTTCGGAAGTTATCCAGATGGCGGTTGATTCGCAACAATACAACCGCATGGGTGACGAATTATTGGATATTTCGAAAAATCGAGTTGCTGCAGTTTCACCTGCAGCGGAACCAATCTCGATTACCAATCCAGTTGTAAAATTCTCATTTGGAACACAAATAAACGATCAAGGAGGAGAATTACCCGTAGGCCAAATTGTTACGTCTAAAGATAAAAAGCCGGTAAGCGAGGTGATTAAGGGGCTTTTTGATGCAAACATTAAAATGACACCGGCATTTGACTCGGATCAGTACAATCAAGTTGGTGACCCATCGTTGTCTATGCCACAAAATATATTTGATCAAGTTAATCCAACGACCGCGGGTATCAATGAGATGACACCGGTAATATCCACGATGTTTGGTTTGCGTCAAAACAACCGGGTCAGTTCACCAACTGGTGCCACAGTTTTCGCGCAACCCATTGCAAATACAGAACTCGATTCAGATCGATACAATCAAGTGGGTGATCTGTCTCTGTCTATATCAAAAACCAGAATTACACAAGACGATCCAACGGAAAGAAAACCATCCGTTACTCCTAAATCTGAACAGACAGTCCATGAGGTAATTGGAAATCTTTTCAATGCTAATTATCAAATAACGCCCGAAACAGACATGATATTTGGCCTTCGACAGAACGTTCTTGCGCCTGCGTCAACAGCTTCTCCTGGCTTGCCCCAGTCGATTAAAAATACGGTGTTCGACTCGGATCAGTACAACCAAGTGAGTGATCCATCTCTGTCTATATCGAAAACTAGAATTAATCAAATTGAACCAATGAGGCAGCCATCTGCGGTTACACCAAAACCAGTTGAACAGATGTCTTCTGTATTGCTGCAGTACAACCAAGTGAGTGACCCTTCTGTGGATATTTCGAAAACTCGGCTTGCAGAAACGGCACCGTCGAATATGCCATCAAGTCAATCCGTATCATTTGATTCACAACGATACAAGGCAGGGGGTGATCCAACCCGAGCTGGTGAATTATTAACGAATACACCATACAGACAAGCGGAACAGAACAACCGAGTAGGCGACCCATCTTTATCAATTTCAAAAACTCGAATTGCTCAAGTTGACCCGGCTAGGCAACCGTCTTCTGGTATATCAAAACCGATTGAGGTAACACAATTCGTATCGCAACCATACTCCCAAATGAACGATCCGTCGTCCGATATTTTTTCTAAAACTCGAGTTGGTGATCCCACCTCATCTTTAATTACATCGAACGTGATTAAGCAATCGTCATTTGATCCACAACTGTACAATCAAAGGGGCGACGTAACGACGGGTATTTCAAAAGCTGGTGAATTATTCACAATTACACCATCGTACGATTCGCAGGAGTACTACCAAGTAGGCGATCCCACTTTGTCAATTTCAAAAAATCGAATTTCTCAAGTTGAGCCAACTAGACCACCGTCGTCTACCAGCACATCAACACCGATTGAACAAACATCATTTGTATCGCAACCGTACAACCAAGGAAGCAATCCGTCGATCGATATTCCAAAAATACGAGTTGCTGAGGCAGTGCCGTTGAATATTCCTTATTCTGTTACACCGAATACGAATGTTGTAACGACCTTTGGTACGCAACAAAATGTAGTAGGCAATGGAGTTCCGGCGTCTGATGCACCAAAACCAATTTTTTCTAAAACTCGTGTCAGTGATACCATTCCATCTTCAATTACTTCGAACATGATTAAGCAATCGACATTTGGTCCACTACTGTACAACCAAGTGGGCAATCCAACCCCAGGTATTTCAAAAACTGGTGAATTATTCACAATTACACCGTCTTACGATTCGCAGGAGTACAACCAAGTAGGCGATCCCACTTTGTCTATTTCAAAAACTCGAATTTCTCAAGTTGAGCCGGCTAGACAACCGTCTTCTGGTACATCAACACCGACGGAACAAACATCATTTGTATCGCAACCGTACAACCAAGTAAGAAACCCATCGATCGATATTCCAAAAACACGAGTTGCTGAAGCAGCACTGTTGAATATTCCTTATTCAGTTACACCGAATACGAATATTGTAACGACATTTAGTTCGCAACAAAATATGGTAGGCGGTGGACCGTCACAAGGTATTTTAAGCAACCAAAAAGCAAGAGGGCCGAGTACAAATACACAAAAACCACAAATAATTACGTCATTTGATGCGCAACAGTATAATCGGGTGACCGAACCAACCCCGACAATTTCAAAAACATTGATTCCTGAAGCGGTTCCGTTAAGTGAACCCCCAAATATGATTATATCAACGACATTTAATTCACAGCCTCATAACCGGGTTAACGACCCGTCTTTTGATATTTCAAAAAGTCGAATTGCTAATGTTGGACCAGCAGGATCACTATCTACGGTTACACCAAAACCAGAAACAAAAACGTCGTTTGCTTCACAACAGTACAACCCAGTGGGTGACCCTGCGGTGGATATTTCAAAAACACGCATTGCGCAAGTCGCGCCAACCACAGGACCGGTTACGAGTGGCCGGGTTGCAGAAGTTGCTCCAGTGAGTGGTCCATACCCAGTTGAAAAACCGCTAATAGAATTTACATTCGGTGAAGAAATTAACAATTTGGTAAATAATCCGCCTCGTGTTATTTCGGAAACCCCTATAAATCTCGGAGTCAAACAAAAAATAACTCCAGCCTCCGTTGCCCATAAAGCGATTACCCAAGCAACCTATACAACACCATTCGCAATTGTTTCTACACCAAAAGCAGAAAAATCTTATAATGAGGTGATCGCGAACGATGGTTTCAACACAAGACATATGGGCAAAAGTATGCAATTGGATCTTGTAACCACTAAAACTGTAACCCGCACCAACGATATTAGAACAACTCAAGTACCGAACGTTTTACAAAACGTACCAGAAACCCAACACAATGTGATTAAAACAATCGAAAGAAATATTCCCGATTCTGCAGATAGTAGTGTTGAAGAGAGTGGCGCAAATGTAAGGATTGAGGGTAAATTTTCTGGTTTCCTTAATAATAATCCGAACCAAAATAATCTCGGCGTTAAGAGTAAGGGGTACGTGTACGAGAATAGACTATCACCTGAAGTATTAAGAATTTATAATATTAATGATATTGGAAGCGCCGCTACTCGGACTACCTCCGAATCGATCTTGAGTACCAAAACAGGAGGTTCAAGTACAAGTTCAGCAGTGCCAACTTTTACAAGCACTCGAATAGTAAGTACTAACATTCCGACAGTTACAGTACCACGCATTTCCACCACAACACCAAAACCAATCATACTATCAACAACCACAACTACACCAAAACTAGTAAAGACAACAATAAAACCGATAATGCTAACAAGACCCGTGCCAACGATGACGACTAAAACTGAATCGCCCCTATTTATCCGAATCGACAACAGTGTTAATAATAAGAACAGACCCGTTGGAGATAGTGAAACGCGTGAAATATTCATAGTCTCCAAAGCAAATCCACTGACAGTTACAAGCCCCCCGAAAACAATAACGTCACAACAGATTAAACAAAAAATAGCAGTGAAAACTCCTATTCAACCAACTGTTTCTAATTCACAGCCCGGGCCACAAACCTATGTATCGAACTCAAATCCATCGTCAGCTGTACATCGAAATGTACAGCAACAGATACCTGGAATTGTAATAACACCGTCTATAGGCCAATCGCTTGGGCATGTTATTACGCAGGGACCAAGTGCACCACAAAAAGTATCATCAACAAAATCAACCGTAAATCAAGGGTTACCACCATTAAAAATCAGTACTGAACATTCTGTCTTCCAACAACAAAATAAACTACGGCCAATTGTGGTTCCAGACTCGCCCTTAAGAGTGGTAACCCAACGGCCTATAAAACAACAACAAACGTTCATTTCATCCCAACAAGAAATTGGTGGCCTTCAAGGTGGCCAAGCCAGGCAGCCGCTTCAAGAACAATATCAATACACTTTCCCCAACCAACAACGACCACAATTCCAACAAAATACAAATCATTTTGTTCAATCGCCACAACAATTACATGAATTCCAAACCGGTCAAGCACTAAACCGACCTCCTCCAACCGAACAATTCCTGTTCGGTACTGAACAACATAGCAGCTATAATATTGACGCAACTGGTCCAGGTGGTGAAAATGTAATTGTAAATATAGTGCCATCTATCAATTGGTACCTGAACGATGCACGAGATCGTAATTCATACTTTTCAGCGATCCAGCGTGGTTTAGTTCCAAGCGAGAATTTACAATTTAATCAAGGCCATTTGAGGTATGGCACTCCACTCGAATACCAAAATCATAATTCGTTTGGACAACAGTATCCAATTGGTGGTGGTGGTAGGCACATAGGGCAATCATTTTCGCGGCGTATAGACGCACCCTCAACTCATGTAGAAAATGCAAATCGGCGAATAGACAACGCAAACGTAGTGCTACCCGTGGATAAGGGAATGGATGCCGTATTTCGAGGATTTTCATCGTATAATGCACCAATAGGCAGCATTGGTAAACTACCGTGTGACAGTGACAGCGTTAGCGGACAATCTTAACGAGTATCTTATAATTAATTAAATTTAAAAAAATAATTTATTATTTATTTCGTGTAATTTTTATTTATGTCCGTATAAAAAATTAATAAAATTCAATTGTCTTGTGTTCTTCTTCTTAATTAAATTTACTACAAATTCTTAAATATGTAGTGTTAAGTTTATAGTTTTGTAAGCGACAATTTTTGGTAACACATAAATTTTTATTTGTCAAGAATAAAACTTAAAATAAATTATATTTGTAATTAAAAATTAATTTATGAGTTTTTCGATTTTTTTTTTTTTGTTTTCATTTTGGGAAAATTTTTGGTAACCGCAGTTAATTAAAGAATTTTTATAAATGATAATTTCCATTTTCGGCAAACAACTTTTTAATGATGGAGAAAAAATGCTTTGGGGGGATCTTTTTGTTTTGTGTCATTCCCTTTTAAGTGGTGGCGTTTTAACAAGGCGTTTTAATGAAATGTAGTTGCCGTTCATTCTATGTGACATCGAAATTTTTGTTTTATTTTATCCCATTCCCATTGTTAATGTTTTATAAATTACGTAACTTCCTGGACCAAATGGTACACACAAGTGTTATAATGAAAAATTACATGGCTGGTTAGTGAAATATGTAATATTGTTTAAGACGATAACCCCCAAAATATCGGAAGGTGAGTGACTACTGATGATTGAGATAGTAATAGATAGAATGGACTCACATAGAAGCCCTTATACATAATGGAGAATGTTAAACATTTCAAGACAATCCCTTGAACTTTGCTACCCGAATTACGAGTGTGCATATGTTCATTAAAGACCATGTACCGTACGCTGGACACCAGAAGTACAAAATTTTCACAAAGACCGTTCACACAATTATGCTTAAAACATCCCTCATAAATGGAATCCCGCCATAAAACAACATCGAGAGGCCTTTGCAATCGTTTTGGATAAGGCTCTTGACATGGTTTCGCTTGAGGATCTCATTTGAAAACTTGTGGCGTCCAGCTTGGAATCGATATATATATATATATATATATATATATATATATATCAAGTTGTCTAGCAGATTTCTCAAAAAAGGAAAAATCGACATTATGCTAAACGGGAGATCTCAACGACACATACCCCGAATGCTGGAGTCCCTAAGTGATTAGTTTTTGTTTTGTTTTAACATATATCAATAATATGCTGTAAAGCCCTCCTTTACAGTGACGCCACATTGCACTCTGCTATTTCATTCAAAGTGGAATCTAGTCCTTCACCACAAAATGGCTGGAAGATGTCACTTTACTTAATTTCGATTTGACTACAATATTTGTGTGGGGAGTTCTATTTCTCAAAAATTTTAAAACTTTTAGTACAGTCCACATTAATCTCATTTTCTCTTTTTTACTTTTTCTTGTATAACGTAAAGAGTATTAGTAGTGTATGTATATATGTTTTTTGGTTGAATTTTGTCAGTCAGTCGTGTTCGTGCAGGACACAAAAACGAATTGAAATAAAATAATAAAAAATAATAAAAGTGGGTTTCTTGTTTATCAAAATATTTTTGCACACGCACGAAACGAGAAATATTAATTAAAACCTATGGAAAAAACAAACATTTTGGTCGCATCGAGCCAGATTTAGAATAATAATTAAAATTATTGTGTTTAGTGAAAAAGTTAAGTGTTAAACAAAAATAAATAAAACGAGAAACGCGAAAAACTACGTAGTAAGTTCTAGAAAAAAAAACGCATTATTGCATCATCGCAAGCACATTTCTGTAGTGCACAAATTGAGGTTAGGTGAACATCGCATTTCACATTAATTCATCACGTAAGGCAATAAACCGAGTTTTATTCATCGACAATAGCAATGGTTGGAGATGTAGCTTCGCTAACTAAAAGACGCAGTGTGCAAAAAGGGCGTCTCACGAAACATAAAACAATTCTCGCGTCAGCTGACAGGAAAACTCATGCTGAAATTGAAATGCGAATCAAGCAATTACAGGATTGCATTTCGCAATACAACACAATTTATGATGAGCTGTATGAACTGCCTGAATATGACGATGCACACGCAAATGACTTCATTCAATTCGAAGAGGATTCCACCGCCTGTTTGGGCAAGTATTTCGAAATTTTACAATCCTTACAGGGATCAAACGGTGATGTTGGTTCCACATCAGATAAAAGTGCCATGATATCAACCAAGGATATCAAAGAAATCACGTCACGCCCAGTTGATCCAAAGATCAAGCACTTCTCGGGAAATTTTGAACAGTGGAGTACATTGAGAAATATGTTCATTTACGAGGGTATCTACAGGGTGATGCATTTGATTTGATTAAAAATATTTGATTAAAAAAATTAAAAAAAATTTCTCAATTCTCGATGTCGCGTATTGGAGGCAATTGTTACGAAATCCAACCCATCTCACGCTAGCGCTACGGTTGTAAAAGATAAACCAAAATCGAATACAACGAAAACATACACCAAAAGTTTTGTTACCAACACGTTGACTAGCACGAAATTTCAGTGTAACTTATGCGGCAAGAACGATCATTTTTCTTCAACGTGTCCTGATTATCTTGCATTGCCCGACAGTGAGAAATTCAAAAGAATTCAATCGCTTCGTTTATGTTTGAACTGTTTACGTAAGGGACATATCGCAAAGGATTGCCGAACGACAAGGTGTAAGAAGTGTTAAAGATCTCACAACACAACATTGCATGAGTTCTACCAAGCACAGTCAGTAGCATCATCAGTCACGAATGATGTTACGCAACCATTATCCCAGTCAGCGGTCAATACTGTGATAAACGGTACGGGTCAAGCACAAGTAAATACCTCAACGGGCCGTACATTTCATATTGCTTCAGTCGACAAAACCGTATTATTGTCGACAGCACAAATTCAAATAATGGGTGTCGATAACCAAGTCGAAACGAGAAATATTAATTAAAACCTATGGAAAAGACAAACAAACAGGGAGAAAGAAATCAGGTGAAGTCTAACGAGAAAGAACAAAAATATGCACATTCTCGTGTAAAAGAAGTCACAACGAATACCCTTTTGTGGTAAACGCCCATTTACTCGTGGGTTGTGACTCAATTCGTCTGCTTGGTGTTTAAATTAGCAACAATGTAAAATGGAATTAACACATTGTTGCATTGGCTCAGTCAGCTTCACGAAAACTTGGGTTCCACAATAGATGCAGAAAGTTCTTTAAATCGCATCAGGTTCTCATGATGGAGAAGTTACTGCGCATCCCCAATAGAATTCCTTTAACTTTTTCCTTACAGAAAAGTATAAAAACAAACTTAAGAAAAAAAAATCTCAATTTTTTTTTCATACTTTTCTGTAAGGAAAAAGTTAAAGGAATTCTATTGGGGATGCGCGGTTATTCTTAAAATTATTCTAAAAAGCAACAATGTGTCAATTGTCAACGAACTGACTTGGAGTGCTATAAATCACACGTAAAATTTTCAGGAATTTTCCGGGAATCTCCTATAAATCGGCATGCTAAGTGACGTATATAGTAAGCTGCTACTAGGCTCTAACTAATTGTAAAACACGATTCTTTTGTCTAAATTGCAGGTTTAGGGTAGCCAAACTTGCCTTGGGATACTACAAATCGAACGTACAAACTCCTGATTTTTTCCGAAAATTTCCTATAATCTAGCATGCTAAGTGACATATCTCTAGTGAGAAGTTACTACATTCAATCTAATAGAAAACTCGTTAGTGTTTTGCGTGGATTCCACAGTGAACCAAATTTTTTTCAGTAAAAAATACTGGGACACCGAATGAGAAGAGTACATTTAAATTAAGTTAGAGCCAAATACAGCAACTTTTTTTTGCTTTTTAGGCCAAAATTTATAGTCTAAATAGTGGCAGATCGGGAGCAACATAACCTCAAAAATTTGGTAATAAATTTTAACTAAACACAAGATTTTCAAAAATTTATATACACAAAAAAATAATCCCGCGTTCCATTTTTTCATGACATTTCACTATAATATTTGTTCAGCCATAAAATTGTCAAAAATATAAGGGACTTTCGATTGACCTGAATTAACAGAACTGTAATTGAGTTACTATTCAGATAATTGAGTTACTATTCACTTAATTGAGCTACCGAAGTGAATTGGGTGTTCGACTCGCACCTCTTCATTTTTAATAAATGTCAAAAATCATTTTAAATTTAAAAAACACTAACACACTTTTAAAACAAAACCGGAATGAACGCAAAACCAATAAATGTCAAAAATACAACAAAAACAATCTATCTGATTTAACTACACGAGCAAAATATCTCTTCAGTTAATTCAGTAGCCGAACTTTTTAACTGAAGTGAAGAGGTGCGAATCGAACGCTCAATTCACTTCAGTTGATTCAATTAATTCAGATAATTTTGTTAATTCAGGTCAATCAAAAGTCCCTATAATTGAAGCGAAAAATATTTCTCATCGCATACTGTTTTTTGCAGGTGTGTTAATAATGTTGCCATAAAAACTATTGAGTTTCATACTTTTTATGGCAACATTTTCCCCACTTTCTCTACTATTTTGTCAGTAAATTTTACCGAAAACTTATTTGTTTCTCTCTAACAAGTACAGGATTTATATTTTTATCTCGTGTTAATTTTACTGAAAAAATTTGTTTCACTTTGGAATTCACGCATTATTCAAATTAATCGTAGTCGCATCACCAATAAAATATGTACGTATAAAAATTTTAAAATAAAATTGAATTATTTTGATAGTCGTTTGTTTTAGTGGTGATTAAAATTTTCGTGGGTTCAATGAACATTTGTCTCGTTGGTTTCATTAAATAAACATTTTGTGTCGTCGGTTTACTACGTAAACATTTGATCCTTCGCGCCGGATGCAATCCGGAGATATCGTCACTGCCACTGTCGTCTCGTTTCGCGTTCTGCATCACGCCATCAACTATAACTGTACCGCAACGTGGAACAAGTTCGTTGGTATCATATGATTTTGTTTATTGGTATCGTATGTTTTGTGCATTTGGCAAGGCACGTGTTAATAGAATTGTGGACTGCTAAGACATTTAGAGATAATAAATTCGTTAATGATATTTGGTGGTAGTTCAAACAAAAACTAATAAAAAGAAAATTGTTTAATAAGAGTGTCGGTTTAACATTTATAACAATGACTGAACAAGAAAAAACGAAGATTGTGTTGGCTGAGCTAAAAGCACAACACATAACTATACAATGCTCAAACTCGAAATAAAACCCATATCGACAAAAATTCTCCGACTGAAACTGAAACAGGCACGCGGTTATGCTTGCTTGAAAATCATTTCGCGAAGTTCGAGGAAGCGGGAATCAGCGATAAACGGGAATCCTTTGAGGAAACCTACTGTTACGCTAAATCAAAATTATTAACAAAACTCACGGAACTCAGACGTTCATCGGTCAATCTAAATCAAAGTAGTGCAGACGTGTTGCGACTTAATCATACGGGAAATCGTTCCAATCTAGTGAAGTTGTCAAAAATTGAATTACCTCAGTTCTCAGAACAGTATAAACATTGGATCGATTTTAAAAATGAATTCAACACGTATATTGATGCAGACGATAATCTGAAGCCGTTAGAGAAGTTCAACTATCTTCGCAAATATCTGAAAAGTGGCAACGCTGAGAGTATGTTGGCGTCATTGGAGTTGACCGACGCAAATTATGCTGAGGCGTTAACATTATTGAAAAGGCGTTACGACAACAAACGACTCATTTATCAAGCTCACATCCTACAAATAAGTGAAATTCCAGCCGCTGGCAAACCAGTGTGATCTTTGCAAAGGATTGTCGATACAGTCAACGATAATCTTCGCGCATTACTAGCATTAGGTAATCATGAACGGCTTGCGAACGCATTATTGCTGCATATCGTATTTGGAAAACTGAATAATGCTACTCAAATCAAATAGGAGGAATACGCACTCACTACTTCTGTACCGACCTGGAAGGAATTGGAACATATCTAGTAAAAATATGTTTGATGTTAGAAAATTCAAATGCCAATCGATCGCAATTAAATTCGATACCATAAAGTCGTCCGCAATCAAGTCAAAGGCTGTCTAATTCGTCGAATTTTCGAAGTGCTTCGTTAACCACAACCGTCAATAATCAAGATAATTTGCACTGTGTTTTTATGATCAATCTGGTCATTTTATTTATGAATGTTCTAATTTTCTTGAATTATCACCTCTATCTCGTTTTAGTGTTGTGAAAGAACATCAATTATGCATGAATTATTTCAGTAAGAACCATCGAGTTCGTGATTGTCGTGGGATTAGGTGTCGCATATGTCATCAGCGGCATCATTATTTGTTGCATATCGGAAGAAATCAACCATCGACAACGTCTAATCCATCGTTTTTCAATGCTCTTGATCGTTTTGTTAGTCGCAGAGGACTTTGTCGATACCTTTACTGCGATACCGGAACCAATTTCGTTAGAGGTAGTAGAGAGCTGAAAGAGCTACGCAAATTATTTTTCGATCATAACATGGATGATCAAATAGTTCGAAACTGCGCTGACGCAAACATTCAATTTGTTCACATTCCCCCGCGATTACCGCATTTAAGTGGTCCGTGGGATGCTGCTGTTAAATCTGCGAAGCATCACTCGTATGGAGTGTTATCAGCTGCAATGTTGACATATGAGGAGCTAAGAACTGTCACCGCAAATATTGAGATTTCGTTAAATTCACGGCCGCTGACGCCGCTGTCGTCGGGACCATCTGAATTAGGAGCCATCACACTTTTGATCGGATCCCCGCTCTTTGCAATCGTCGAGCCTGGCCTCACCCATCTACATGTCAACAGACTTGATAGTTATCAAAAACTTCGCCGTCGTGACATTTTCGAGCAATGTCACTGTCAACACACTAGTTTTGATCGCTGATGAGAGGGTGCCACCTCAAACTTGGTTTCTGGGATGCATTATCGAGGTTCAATGCCGGCAAGATGCCGGCCCATGCGAAAAACTCCTAAATTAATTATCCAGAAAGCAAAACTCCTTGTAATTGGTTCCTTGCAATCGAAAATCCTGTCCCGCCAAATTTTGTTGAAATCGTTCAAGAAACATAAATTGTTTAAAGAAGGCCGCAAGCACGGAACATGGTGTAATATGGAAAATTTGATCAAACATTCCACAATACAGTGCAACATACCACAACATGATGCAACATGGTTCAAAATCATGCTACATATTGCAACATCATACAACATGAAGCAATATCATGCTACATGGTGCAACATGAAGGCCTATCCGGGGAATCCTAAATGAATTATCTAGAAACCAGAACTCCTTGTAATCATTTCCTTGTATTCGAAATCCCTGTTCCCCTAAATTTGGTCAACATTGTCCCAGTCAAATAAAATGTTGAAAATCAGATCCATCATAATCGGTTTTTGTTACTCAAAAACGCTCCTCCGACAATTATTTATAGAAATCACTAAACGGATTCTCACTCATCAATTTTTATAAGAATCATTCGAGCCGGATAAGTAAAGAAAGAGAAAATCGCAATCGATTACTGGCAAATGAAAATTCCAAGACATCAATTGATTTCTGGTATTCGAAACTCCTTTTCAGCAGTTTTCCTCCAAGCCGTTTGAACTGAGATAAAATATACGAAAAAGGAACCTGTACCCAAAAACGGATGTTTGTTCCGAAAGTGCGTTTCAGCCGTTCAACCGATCGTCATGAAATGTTTACCATATATAAGTTGCATGTCGAAAACCAACCTTACGATAGTTTTGAAGTCGTTGGATCCCCAGGGGCTTCGCCGTACAAATAGTTTCTAACATTTATTTTTTTAAGGGTTCACGGGAAAAAATTTAGTAAAGGAATTATATGATTTTAGTGACATGCTCGAATTCGAGGGGTTCGTCTCCTGGACCAAATAACTCTTCCATGTTTCCACCCACACCATTCTTCCAATGTGATTCAAATTTTGCATAGAAAATTTATACCAAAATGAGTAGGTTTCCGAAATATTTATAAAAGGGTCCGGCACCCATTAACAGGTTATTGCGTGGTGAAAATATTGTTCATTGGCGTTTTGATAACTACGAACGTTGTTTATAAATTTAACAGAATACAGTTCTACTGATTACAGACACATAAAAACAAGATGTTTTTTAAGTATGTATTATTTATACTCTCAACCCCGAAAATTTCGATTGTCAGGACAATTTTTAATTAGCATGATAGTAAGTATTTTCACGGCTGAGAGTAAAAATGAGGGAATTTTTAATAATTAGTGTTGCCATCATAATTTTCGGGGATGGAATTTGGGATATTTTCACATGCATGGTTTGTTAAATTTTTTTGAATTCGCCTATGACATGAGGTGTAATTGAGATATAGTCCTTCAAACTCAGCAAATATTCGTTTGCAAAACTATCAATTTACGTCTAGCGATGACGGAAAAGTTTTATTTCTGTGTTTTATTTTTTCAGAATTTCACTATTAGTTGGAGTTGAGATATAGCTCGTTAAACTCATTAACAATTCGTTGGCCAGACTATCGGCTTATGTCTAGTGATGAAAGAAGATTAAGAGCAATTTTTGTTATTTTTTCAAAAAAATTATATGTGGAGAAGTTGAGATATAGTGTTAAAGTCAGCAATTGTTCTTGGCCGGACTATCGGCTTATCTGGTCTGGTGATGCAGAAAGATTTAAAATATTTCTTTGAAATTGTCTCAGAATTGTGCTAAGGGTGGAGTTGAGTCGAAGTTTGTAGTAACTATTCGGCAAAAGACAAATTTAAAATAACTTCTGCGAATTTTTCTAAGGGGTGCACTTGAGATATAGGTCTTTAAAATTATGATCTTTTTTTTTTTCTATGGGTTGTTGCGATATGAATAGAAGAAAGTGTAAATCACAGAAATTACTTTAAAACTTCCTTCATCGACACTTCCTTCAGACGTTAGTCCGGCCAACGAAGTTACTTAGCTTGAGGGACTATATCTCAACTCAACCCCGTAAAAAAATTGTAGAAAAATCACAAAAATTACTTTAAATATTCTTCCATCACCAGACGAAAGCCGATAAATCGACAATAAAATATTTCACATAAAACTTCTAAAAAATTAATCGGGGATGGGAAAATAATTACTATCATTTATTTGGCCCAGCTCCAAAAATTTCTCGTCGTCATAGTATCATGAAAATGCTATATTTTTACTCTCAGTCCCGAAAAATGTTTGTGTCATGATAGTTTAGCTGTCATGACAGTGAAAATTTTCGGGCAAAATTTTGAATACTTCGAGTCTGAGGGAGAGATAGACAGACAGAGTTGTATAATTCTAATTTGTCACTGTCACACGATCAGAATCTACCTCCAGGAAAATACGGAAATGCTGCATATGTGACCTGATCTAAGTAAAGGGGGCTTAGGTGTCAAACAATTATTTTTCACTTTTTTGCTGATTCGGATGGACTATGAGACGCTCTTTCTGGACTATGAAACTTGAAAGTCGAAATTTCTGGGAAAGTTTACTAAAAATGAAGAGGAAGTTGTTTAGAAATATGAAAAAAAACTGATTTTAAAGATTAAAGATAAAAAAACATTAATATATGCCAGAAAAACATTACTATTTAAGTAGCTAACGTTAGAAAATACTTTACATTTCCTTAACACACACGAATTTTTTCCTGAATATCTTCATAAATAATTTTTATTTATTTTAGGAAATAATTCTCGTCCATCACATAACTTCATTTTTGATTTTCAGAAAATTCAAATTAATGTACCCCCATACCCATTTTGTATTTGTGGATATGAGCAGCAATCGAAATATTTTAAAGTTGTCTTGTGATTTCGTCATACATGTTGTGACTTTAGAATAAAATAAGGAAATTATATTTCTTTCTTTCTTTTTTTGTATATACATGTACAATTTAACTTCCGGTTTCTGGAAAAATCATATTCCTGTTTCTTACAAATTTTATTATTGAAAAAAAATAAAACTTTTATTTTGAGTATTTTCCTTTTAATTTTATCTTATGCAGCATGAATACCAAAAAAAGGATTCTCATATTCTTTAAGAAGATGTGGAAATGAAATTTGTCTTTTTATTATTTTATAATGTCTTTCCTGTTTCACTCTCACGACGTTCGTATACATTTTTTTCCAGCTTGTAAATGGCGTTGTTAAAATATACAGTAAAATTATAAACAATACAAAACAAATAAATCAATATAAAAGTTTTTTATTTTATATTCAGGAAGCTTTTTAGTGTTTTTCTTTTGTGATATGTGCCAAACTGTCAACATTTCATGAAACAATAAGAAAATAATGATTATGTGCGAAGGTTGGCGACACACATGTGTGACAATTGTTTATACAACTATTTATATCATTTTTTGGTTTTCAATATATATTGTGGTTTTTTACTCCCAGTGGGGCGTATCCGGAGCTACTGAGAAACATTTGAAATGCTCAGTTATTGAAATTCAATGAGATAATCAGAGAGATAATAAGTCAATCTCGAAAAATGGGTGAGAAGAAAAAAATCAGGAACCCCACATCAAAGAACGGGGGAAATTTATGGAATTTTTATTCTTACCAAATATATAAAAAGGTCTTAAACTATAACTAAGATGTCCAAAGAGGTCTAAACGACTATTTTGGATCCACGTCATTTAGAAATCAGGACCTTCACATCAAGTGATGGGGACAATTTACAGTTTTCTGACTAAATGCAATAGGAAGTCTTTGGTCAACTGAGATACACCTACAGATCTAAATAGAACTTCAGGTATATGGAATATTCATGTCAGTTGGATGAAATAACCAAACACATTAAGAGGAGGAACAATTTATGGAACACACTTTTCACACGGGTTATTATTTGGGACCGTGTCAGTTAGAAAAAATAATCAGAAGCTTCCCATCCTAGGGTGAACAAGAATATAAGAATTTTTTGACTAACTTAGACATCACTCGAGCTCTAAACACTACTTCAGGTATATGGGGTGTTAGTTGGGGGCCATGCAAGTTACAAAAAATAAACAGGAGTATGAAAAGAAACTGTGGGGGGGGGGGGGAGGGGCAATTTATTGAAATTTTTATAGTAAAAAATCTTAGGCCAATTGAGATATCCCTAGAGTTTTAAATACAATCTCAGGAGTATGGTCAAACGGTGGTGACAATTTATAGAATTTTGTAATAATATTAAGTTTTTTTTTTTTTTTTTTTTTTTTTTTACGTTGTTGTTGTTTTATTGTAATGGTTTTGTTGTGATCGTTCCGTACATTGGTCTATTTCAGTATATCTCGAATTAAACTAATAGAAATAGACCAATGTACGGAACAATCACAACAAAACCATTACAATAAAACAACAACAACGTAAAAATATAATAGTAATTCGTACACAACGAAAAGTTAATTGGTAAAAATGAAGTATAGATGGAGAATATAAAAGAATCGAATTTCGTACGCTATGCAGTAATTCGCTAGTAGTACAACTACATGGTATTGTTCTATATATAGACAATATTCCTATTTAAAAATATCAACGTCAGTCGCCGCGGCCATTGAGTCGCCTAACCAACCACCTACTGCTAATAATGCTCGATCTCGGGTTTATTGCTATGAATTTTGATGTTCTAGGTGTTAAGATGTCATTATAATTCAAAAGGGCTATTTTCCCAGAGATTGTGATTCAGATCTGGCCAGTACATGAAGTTTGTCATTGAGCCACCTAACCAAAACCACTTAGTTCGAATAATACACGACCACGAGTTTATTGCTACGAATTTTGATGTTATTGGTGTACTGATGTCATTTTTACTCAAATTTGGATGGCCAATATCGGCCATTCCCAGAGATCGTGATTCAGATCTGGCCACTACACGATGTTTCTCATTGAGTCACCTAACCAAAACCACGTACTACTAATAATGTACGACCTCGGGTTTATTGCTACGAATTTGGATATTCCGTACTGATGTCATTTTTATTCAACTTTGGGTGGCCGTTATCGGCCATTCTTAGAGATCGTGATTCAGGTCTGGCTAGTACACGATGTTGGCCATTGAGTCACCTAACCAAATCCACATACTGCTAATAATGCCCGACATCTGATTTATTGTTACGAATTTTTATATTCTAGGTGTTCAGATGTTATTTTAACTCAAATTTGGCTGGCCTTTATCAGTCATCCGGTCGATAGTACATGAAGTTTGTCATTGAGTCTCCTAAATAAATCATTTGGTGCTTACAATGCTTGACTTAGGGTTTTTTTGATACAAAGTTTATTTTCTATGATTTATTCTAATCGTTTTAAAGTTATAAAATATTTTAATAAAAATCTCGATACTTTCTACACAATACACGGTTGAGTTTGTTTATAAATTTTTTTTAGAAAATATTATATATATTTTTTATTTAAATTGAGGTTTGAGTCATTTTATAAAAAAAAAGACTCACACTTATATAATTTTACTAAAATTTCCAAATTAGTGCTAGTCCAGGAGCTAAGAAATCGGGAAAAGAAAATTTCAAATTTCGCCTGAAAGACGAAACAAATAAAACGTGATTTCTAGATAAAACCAGAAATAATTTAAGCCTAATTTTAATACTTTCCAAAGCTTCCACGGCTAATCTGACAAAATTTGTGCTTATCATAGAAATATGTATAATTTTCATTCAATTGTCATTCATAAATTGAGGAAAACAAACTTGCCCCTAAAAGATACTATATCAAAAGAAACAAAACACTGAGGTATACCGTTCAATAATAATTGTGTTGAACAATATAATTAACAAAAGAAGTGACATATTCTAAAATCAAAGAATAAGCGATTCAGATAACATATTCCTGCGGCATGTTCATTACCATCCCAAAATATAGTGGCTGAATTTGTGCTACTCCAGAATTGGCACAATTCCATTGAACAAGAAAGACCGTTGAATTACCGATTTTCTGAAAAAAAAAGTTTTCTCGAAACCAATGAAGTTGGCACTTTTGATATGAGGTAGATTCCTATCAGGTTTGTTCATTGCCATCTGAAAAATATAGTGGCTGAGAAATATGCAATCAGAAATGCCAACTTTATTGTTTTCTAGAACTTTTATAGCAGAAAACCGTTCATTCAACTTTTTTTATTGTTCAATGGGATTGTACCGATTCTGGATTAGCACAAATTCAGTAACTATATTTTCGGATGGCACTGAACATGCCACAGGAATATGCTATCTGAGTCGCTTATTCTTTGATTATAGGACATGTTACTTCTTAGTATTTTGTTTGTTTTGATATAGTATCTTTTACGGGCAAGTTTGTTTTCCTCAATTTATGAATGACAATTGAATGAAAATTATACATATTTCTATGATAAGCACAAATTTTGTCAGATTAGCCGCCTTTCGGTAGTGTTAAAATTAGGCTTAAATTATTTCTGGTTTTTCTAGAAATCAGATTTTATCAGGTAAGAAAATTTCAGATTTCGCCTGAAAGACGATACAATCTTTCAGGCGAAATATGAAATTTTCTTTTCCTATTTTCTCGTCTCCTGGAATAGCACTAATTTATTCCCGTGAGCACTAATTAGCACAAATTGGGCTCATTTTCAAATTCGAAAGTTTCCCTGCTGCAGTTTGCGGGTTAAATGCTTGTATTTTTTCAAATACAAGTGCAAATTATTATCCAAATTGACTAAACAACCAAAGAAGACTGTACGCTTGTGTATCGATGCGTTAAAAAATGAGGACCCCATGCAGAACTATCAGTCAGCTGCTACGGAAAACTTAGAGCGGCATAATAAAAACCCCGAGGCCCAACCAGACATCTAAGAGCAGTAGCAAGCTATCCAGTCAGCTAGAATACAATTGGTAGAAGACCACCAAGATCACGTAATGATTGCTAAATATAATAACTCTAACTCTAACTCTAACTCTAACTCTAACTCTAACTCTAACTCTAACTCTAACTCTAACTCTAACTCTAACTCTAACTCTAACTCTAACTCTAACTCTAACTCTAACTCTAACTCTAACTCTAACTCTAACTCTAACTCTAACTCTAACTCTAACTCTAACTCTAACTCTAACTCTAACTCTAACTCTAACTCTAACTCTAACTCTAACTCTAACTCTAACTCTAACTCTAACTCTAACTCTAACTCTAACTCTAACTCTAACTCTAACTCTAACTCTAACTCTAACTCTAACTCTAACTCTAACTCTAACTCTAACTCTAACTCTAACTCTAACTCTAACTCTAACTCTAACTCTAACTCTAACTCTAACTCTAACTCTAACTCTAACTCTAACTCTAACTCTAACTCTAACTCTAACTCTAACTCTAACTCTAACTCTAACTCTAACTCTAACTCTAACTCTAACTCTAACTCTAACTCTAACTCTAACTCTAACTCTAACTCTAACTCTAACTCTAACTCTAACTCTAACTCTAACTCTAACTCTAACTCTAACTCTAACTCTAACTCTAACTCTAACTCTAACTCTAACTCTAACTCTAACTCTAACTCTAACTCTAACTCTAACTCTAACTCTAACTCTAACTCTAACTCTAACTCTAACTCTAACTCTAACTCTAACTCTAACTCTAACTCTAACTCTAACTCTAACTCTAACTCTAACTCTAACTCTAACTCTAACTCTAACTCTAACTCTAACTCTAACTCTAACTCTAACTCTAACTCTAACTCTAACTCTAACTCTAACTCTAACTCTAACTCTAACTCTAACTCTAACTCTAACTCTAACTCTAACTCTAACTCTAACTCTAACTCTAACTCTAACTCTTAACTATAACTATAACTATAACTATAACTATAACTATAACTATAACTATAACTATAACTATAACTATAACTATAACTATAACTATAACTATAACTATAACTATAACTATAACTATAACTATAACTATAACTATAACTATAACTATAACTATAACTATAACTATAACTATAACTATAACTATAACTATAACTATAACTATAACTATAACTATAACTATAACTATAACTATAACTATAACTATAACTATAACTATAACTATAACTATAACTATAACTATAACTATAACTATAACTATAACTATAACTATAACTATAACTATAACTATAACTATAACTATAACTATAACTATAACTATAACTATAACTATAACTATAACTATAACTATAACTATAACTATAACTATAACTATAACTATAACTATAACTATAACTATAACTATAACTATAACTATAACTATAACTATAACTATAACTATAACTATAACTATAACTATAACTATAACTATAACTATAACTATAACTATAACTATAACTATAACTATAACTATAACTATAACTATAACTATAACTATAACTATAACTATAACTATAACTATAACTATAACTATAACTATAACTATAACTATAACTATAACTATAACTATAACTATAACTATAACTATAACTATAACTATAACTATAACTATAACTATAACTATAACTATAACTATAACTATAACTATAACTATAACTATAACTATAACTATAACTATAACTATAACTATAACTATAACTATAACTATAACTATAACTATAACTATAACTATAACTATAACTATAACTATAACTATAACTATAACTATAACTATAACTATAACTATAACTATAACTATAACTATAACTATAACTATAACTATAACTATAACTATAACTATAACTATAACTATAACTATAACTATAACTATAACTATAACTATAACTATAACTATAACTATAACTATAACTGTAACTATAACTATAACTATAACTATAACTATAACTATAACTATAAGAACTATTATAAAGAGTTATATTTATATTATTGAAGCGAAATTTTGTTTATATGTTCTAAGTAAAGAGACGAACAAGGATGCACAAGGGTACTTAATATGAAAATCTTTTCTTTTCTGCTTAGATGATGGTATTATTTTTTCCATATATGTAATGTATTATAACATACGTAAGTAATATTTAATCGATTTTTTTGTATATGCAAAATAATATGTACGGGTTTATTGGTCGGATACACACAGTTTTTAATTTTTATATTTTCTTTAATTGCTAATAATGCATTTTAATGTGTGCACAAACTTAGTACACTTACGTACAACCACTATACAAAAAGTTTAAAAAAAAATTGTGTATATAAATGCATATATGCAGGATAGCATGACGTAGTAAAAGGAAAAGATGTGGTTCGTGTGTAAAGAATAGACAAAATTAAAATTTTCTTCTAGTTTTCTTTTTATATTTGTCGTTTTCTTATTCTTGTTTCATTTTTCCTCAACACATCGTAAGAAGATTATTTTATTATAAATTTTTAATAAACTTAGAATATATAAAATAAACGAAAAAAAAAAAATACTTTAGGTGGTTACTTATTTCGTATAACATAGTGGGGATAACGATGATATACTTGAGTGCTTGTAAATGGTGTTGCTGGGGATTTGGTGATGATGATGAGAAAATATCAATTGAGTACGGAGTGTTTAAATAGAAAATTAAATTAAGGAAATTTAAGTGATGACAAAATGTTAAATAAATTTTAATTACATGAGTGTTCAGTTTATGTGCGATCGATGTTTGTTATATACAGTATACACCAGTATTTTATATCATACATCACTAGTTGTAATACCGTTAGGATACCTCCTGAATATAACGTTTGCCGTTAATACCACAACGTACTATACCAACTAATCATGTTAACATTACCGACAACTTTAAATTGTTTTGAAAATTAATCTATATTTTATCCAAATAGACTGTAAAACGTGTATTCTTACTAAAATTACTTGAAAAGTACTTACATTAATTAGTGTTTAATTTGAATTAGTATAATTATTTTGTATAATCATTGGTGCTGCTGTCATACCACTTTGTTGAATTTTCAAATTATAGTAGGTAATTTTACAGTGCTTATACCTCCACAGTAATTTTATTTAAATAAGTACTTCAGACCTTCTATTTGTATGAAGGTTTTCCCGAAAATGTTATAAACTATAAAAAAAAATTCATTATAAAATTTTATTATTGTGTTTTTTTAGTTGAGTCTAGGTACATACGAATAAATTTACCGCAACTGATTGAATGAAAAACATAAAGTTGTGCAGTTTTGAGTTTTGGAATAATTTTACTATAGTAGGTTTTTTAGAATATACGTAAATATAAAGAAAGACCATTTGCCAGCGTGTTTACCGAAACTTCCAAAAAAAAAAATTGTGCACTTCGAACTAATTAAGATTTAATTTTTTTTTTTTGTATTGAATAATAAATTTTTTGTTAAAATTGAAGTAAAAATGTATTATGTACTACGCTTGTAACCTGTTACATTGTTTGTAGCCTTATGGTATGGAGAAAGTATAAACTAAATAAGTAACAAATTACATATATAAGTTGGTTAGGACACTTTTACATGTCCGTATATACTATATTCGATTTCAAAATTTAAAAAAATGTATCGTCAGTCAAAATTCATCGCTTTTGCATTTCGAATTATTTGGCCTTGGCTAATTTACTTGCTATAGAAAATTGTAAGCCTCGTACTGTACTTACTTTAACACAAACACAGAGAGATTTACTCAAACTATTGAATTTTCAAACTCAAGGATTACGCATTTTTTCCACAACATATTGTGGGTTACATGACTAATGAAGCAAAGATCTGTGTCTCAAATGTATTTTTTATCATACTTGCCCTGATAGAGTTAATGTGGAAACAAACATAATGACATGTTTGAGTTCAGGTGAAACTACCAAATGCTAATTAAATTTTGTAAGATAAATACTTCACAAATATCATCTAAATTGTTCGATCCTTTAGGATGGATTTCTTAGCTTTGCTAAAATCATAAATATGAAAACCGATATTAAAACCAAATATCAGCTAGAGTAGTGGACCATACCAATTATGGTTCAAATGCTGTAAAAAATTTCTGCGATTAACCATCAAAAACATCAATAGGCAACCACACTAGCAAATAAACAAATCCGTGTGAAGTTTATAGAAACTTTTAAATTAATGGACACTTTTATAATTTTGGACAGAAATTTTTGCGGGTGTCTAAAAGCAATATTTTAGGCAAAATGTTGATTTTAGACAGATATTTGCTCGAGTGTACACTTCGAAACAGTGTAAATATAAAAACAAATTTTTTTTGTCAAAAAGAATAAATTTTTGTACTTAACATATGCAAATATGCACAATCTTTATGTGAAAGGATGGCGTTGTAATTTATTTGAAACTACTCGAATCTTAGAGATTAGTTCCTAGAATTTTTTGAAAATTAACGCTATTTACGCGATCTTTATATGAAAGGATATCGTGAAGCTTATATGGTAAATTACACGAATCCCAATGATTGTAGAATTCTGGGCTATTCTGGAACTAAAATCGTCTAACGCCGTTAGGATAGGATGTTGTGGTAGCTTATATGTCATATTATATTAATCTCAGAGATTGGATCGGTTTACTTTTTTTGAAATTAAACATTAAAAGACCCAATTGAAGTTTATACTAAATTAATCCTAAACCAACAAAAACAATGGGAGTGGATTGGTTTAAAGCAGTAATTTAGGCGAAGGCGGAACGCAACAGATATTTCTTTTGAAATAATTATTTAAATAAGTATTTATTTATTTATTTAATTCAGAATTTTAAATTAAACACAATAATGTTTACATATAATTATAGACGTTTATGAAAGTTTAAAATCAAATAAAAAATATAACTTTAAATTAAATTATATTAATTTAAAAATGCTGAAATATTTCCGAATAAAATTTTGATTTTCGATCGAAAAAAATGTCAATATAATATTTTAGTAGACCCACATGTATACTCTTCACGTAATAACCCGATTAAAATTCTAATTTAGCTCGCATATCTAAAATGACTTTCTTGTGAGAAACAGTATTTCTTTTGATTTTCATTTATCAAAATTTTCACTGATCAGCGAACTATTTGTTGTTCTGATATTTATTGTAATCCTATTTAAATTTGAATAACGGTTGGTCTATTGATTGCAATTAGAATTATTAAAAACATAAAATAATATTAAAACCCCCAAAAATATGAAATGAAGAAAACAACTGAACCACCCACGATTACAGCCTTGACGCGGCGGAATGGGTTAAGCATATCGGCGTATTAATTTAAACATATATGTAACCCAGATGTAACGAGTATTTGAAGTCTTGTAACTTAATTGTAATAAATAGTAGCAAATTTGAAGCCTTGTAACTTAATTGTAATAAATAGTAACCAACCATTATTCAATAAATATGAGAACAATAAATAGTTCAGTGAAAATTTTGAGAAATGAAAATCCTAAGAAATACTGTTCCTCACAGAAAGTCATTTTAGATATGCGAGCCTCATTAGAATTTTAATCGGGTTGGCCCAAGTAGAGTGCACATATAGGTCTATCAAAATATTATAGTGGCAAGTTTGCCGATCGGTGAAAATCTTGAGAAATGAATTTGTAAGAATCAGATTTCTTGGAAATCCCGGATTTCGCAAGAATGTCTTGTTAGGTATTTAATATCCATTAGAATTTTATTTTGGTTCGCATTCGCACTAGTAAAGAACACATTACATTACAACTTAACCATTATTGTTTTTCGATAATTCTCACTGTTATTTGACCCTACTTTTTCTTTTATTTTTTTTAATAAAATCTGTGAGCAGTGTTTCTTACTTCTAGCGTAACATAATTTCTTTACAATTTTACGCTTATTAGAATAATGAATTTTAATCAAACAGAACCTAAATAAACAATGTAAATTTAAATTATTTGTAATCCTAACAATGTTGTAAAATCGGATAAATGTTCTCAAATCTCTAATACATCTTCACATTTTGTTGTATTTTGAATTATAGTATAAACTTCACACTTCTCAGTAGAAGTTTGAATTTTTTCCAAAAATAGTACTAACCGCCATTTTTAAAATTTAGGATTAATTTAGGATAAACTTCATTGCCATATTAAAAGGCCAGGCATTACGTCCTTTCTAACCGATATTGTCTCTAATAGGCTACAGCAGTATCCTTTCTTATAAAAACTCAGCATAAGTATTCGTAATGATTAAAATTATTTCAAAAAAAAAGAATTTGAAATACAAAAATTCAACCTTTTTTACAAACAAAATTTATTTTTAAATTTACACTGTTAAAAAAATCTATAAGCGTGTAAATATACAATGCCAAAAACGAATAAAGCAACACTAAGAAAAAATTGGAATAGCAAATAAAAGTTACGAACTCTCTCTCTCTCTCTCTGGCACTATATCCCATCAAGGTTGGCCGCCTCAAATGAGGTTTCACAATCATATTTTTTTTCGGATAATGAGTGATTAATTCATTGATCCTAAACCAGCCGTGAAATTTTGTCACCACCAGGAATCGAACCCGGGACCTCCGGTCGCTGGAGCAAGCATGCTGACCACTTTGGCACCGGGGCGGCAACAAAAAGTTACGAACACAGATATTAAATTAACAAGGCATATGACCTAAGGATTGTTATCCCTTCTTTAACACTTCAGCTAGCTAAAACTTTCCCTCCAAACAGTACCTCACAATTGTATCCTGAGAGAAATTGAATGAGAAATTAAACGATATTAAAGTTACATCTGGTGTTCTACAAGGATCACATCTCGGGCCTTGGATTTTTATTGTTTTCATAGACCGAATAACTATAAGACTTAGATAGATTAAGTGAGTGGTGTGATCAAAACTCACTGTACTTAAATATTAAGAAATGCAAAATCATGTCTTTCGTAAAAGAAATCCGGTTATTACTTCATACAAAGTCAACAACGAGGTACTGCATAGAGTCAATAAGATTATAGACTTAGATGTTACATTTGTCGAAAATGCCAGTTTCAATAGGCATATTGAAAATTGTATTACGAAAGGGAATGCCATGTTCTACGTTCGATCTCAACTGGAACACGCTGTAACGGTCTGGAATCCATACTATGCTGTGCACATTAAAAGAATTCAAAGCATTCAAAAGAAGTTCCTGATTTTTTGTTAAAGAAAAGTGACTGGGATTACGACCACAATTTACCATTCCATGAAAATGTGGCTCGCTTACCTTCATACCCAACAAGATGCACAGACTACAATATATGCACGCTTGAAAATAGACGACTTCTCTTGGGCGCAGCTTTTATTGGTAACGTTTTGCTTGGTCACGTTGATCCAGCTTACATCTTGGAAAACATATCATTTTTTCGTGCCATGCAGAACATTTCGAACCCATGAATTTTTGGCACTTGAACACCATTCTACTAACTATGGAGAAAACAACCCCATTAAGATGTCTAAATCATTCAACTTAATCGACGACCTGTTTGACTTTAATTTATCAAAGGACAACTTTAAAAATATCCTGAAGATTTTTTAAATTTTAATTTGTTAAACCAAAATTTGGTTTATATTTTTTTTTTGTTTGTTTTAAAGTTTTTTGTTTGAAATTTATGTTGAAAACTATTGAAAATAATCTGAAATCATACATGTAGATTACAAAATAGATTTCTTTAAATAAATAAAAATAAATAAATAAACTGCAAGCCTGGTGGTCATAAGTTCAACGTAAACTTGTAAATAAAATATATGTGATTCAGATAAATTTCAATCAGTTCCATCTGCCATTTAAACCGTTATGGCCTAAGAGCACAAATTCTTGAGAACACATAATTTCACGGGCAATCTTTACATTTTTTATTTTGCTCCAAAGAATTGACTTTTTCCAAACGTTAGACCTGACGATTGCTTTTCTTTGCTTATCGTTTGCATCAAACCCGTCTCATTTACTTCTAACGATAAATTTATTATACGTAAAAAGTATAAGACGCTAATGGAGACCGGTGCCGGTGCATAAGGCATTAGTAATGTTTTATAATGCGGCACCCGAAAACTAAAACGTTTCATTCTAATTTTGTACATTCTTTGGATTTGAACCGTAGTTGTTAATTACACATATCATTTTAACTCAACATTGTTCGGGTGGTTTTCAGAGAAACGTTGAAGAACGGCTATCTTCAATTAGTTCAATTAGTAAAAAAGTGCGTCCAATAGCTGAGAAAAGCCTAAGTAGTTCTGGACATCCTGATAATATTGAAGCAGCACTTGAGCACTGTCAAACTTTAGAACATTGAAATTTGCGATTAAAACAACAACTGGTTCATCAGAAACTTCTGCAACTAAAACGGTTTGAATTAGAAATGAGAAGCTTTCAAAACGTGGTCAGTCGTACAAGATACAATCAAAAAAATTAAAAACGGCTTACCAGAAGGCATCATGAAAGAATTAAAAGAAAAAATTGTGTACCAGATGATCATTTCGATGATCTAATGAATATAGCAGGTGCTCAAAAATCATTACTTAGTCGACAAATCATAAAGCAAAAGAATATTGCTTTGCCGAGAACATTTAGTCCCAAATTAAAAGCTTTTACGATGAATTTAAGTTTTTATTTACCGAAAGCTTACAATTATGTAAGAACTTAATTTAATTCTTGCCTTCTACAATTTAATTCATGCGAAAACTTTAAGCAATTGGTACAAAGGGATCAATTCACAAGCGGGCTATTCAAAAGAAGCATTTTTAGCTTTGGAAAAAAAATGCTAAATCCTCAAATACAAAGATCATTGTTAATTTAGTTCTTGATAAAATGAGAGTGGTATAGAAAACAAACATATGGAAACATTGACATCGGAAATGGGATTCAGAGCGATATTTTGGCCACACAAGTGTTTGTGTTAATGGTTGTTGAAATCAACACATCTTGGAAATTACCAAGGATGGTTTCCTATTGTCTTTCTTTCAGCTCAAAAAAACAAATTAGTAATTATGTGCATAGAACTTTTATTATCAATAAACATCGGAATACAGGACTTTGCTCGGTTGTAATATACAATTTCCGAATTTAAATCCAACGTTCCAATGAGAAAATAGTACCACAAAAAAGACCATTAATCGATTTAAACAGAAATATAATAGATTGGAATTACCTTAATCAATTACAAGAGCTTCAGGACGAAGAGGGAATGTATTTAGGGAACAACAAAAAATCTAACTGTATTTAGGGACTAACAAAAAATCACATATTCTTTCAGAGACAAAAATTGAAAGTAAAATTAGCAGCCACCCAGTGTTTTAGTGATTCAGTTTGTGTTTTGTGATGCCTTATAGTTTTGCAAAACTGGGTTAAATCTTAAAAATTGTGAAGGTACTATAATATTTCTGAGACATATGAACCGTATATTCGTTATTTTAAGTTCCCGGAGCTTAAGAAAATCATGTTTTAAAAAATTCTTGTGTGAATCAAATTATAATGAAGTTCATGAATACGCTAATTTGGAAATTCAATAGTTAAGTAAACTTAAATTTGCAACTGGAGAAATGGTAGTAGAATCGCGAAGACAAACTGGGTTTATAGGACTAATTTTGGGACTTCAAAGTTTAGAAATTGTATATCCCTTTTTCAACAAAAAAAAAAAATAAAAAGAATGGCTTAATTAAAGTCCAACCACACAAATGTGTGAGTAAAAAATCATAGTATGTAATGGCGTTTTTAATAAAAAATTTCGCTTGATTTGAAATACAACCAACACAATTGTGTGAATAGGTATAGTGTTTTTTCGGACGAAAGCAAGTTTAAAAGGAATACACAAATGTGTAAGTTGGTTCAAAACACATACTAAAATAAATTTTTGACATGATTATTTTGTCGTACCCACACAATTGTGTGGACAGGCAAGAAAATAGATATAGCAGAGAAAAAGAATTTTCAAATAATTTCAGTAAGAGTGCAGAATAAATTGCGGCGACAATTTGGGCGTTTACAGGATCATGTAGAACATCTTGGTTTATTGGTAAAATGTATTAAAAAAATATATTAATATAAAAAAAATTTATATTAGTAAAAAGGACAATAAAATTTTATCGATCAGGCATTTTTACCATAAATTAACACTAACACATTTTCGAGGAATGTAATAAACAAATGAAATTTAGTTTTAATGATTTATATGATTATTTAAATATGTAAATAAATACAAATGTATAAATATGTTACATATTAAAATATTAATTATTATAATTAAAAAAATAAAACACGTTAATTTGAAACAATTTTTGAATACGAAAAAAAAAACAAAAACCCCTTAAGTAATAAATTTTTACTACGCCACTGGCCAAAAAAAAATGTGTTTGTTTTTATTTTGGTGTCGGTCATTTTGAATGGTGCGAGTGTGCGACTGACTTCACTATTTTACTTTAGTTTCTATTCCCCATGTATTTATTGTATAACCCTTCCAAATTGAAACGCATACAAAAAATTATATAATAAAGCTTACCTTCTAAGCTGAATCGTATCATTTCCTTCACTATTACGATAAAAATTCACTACACTAAATATTTAACACAAAACTAAACAGCTGTTTCAAATTTTATCACAGAATGTCCTCTACACTAAAAACACAATCGAAAAATAACAATTTCACTTCTTCACTTATAAAAGGATTAAACACTCGCTCGAACACTACACTAATTAATTTGCACTTTAATTACAACATTAGAAAACATTACGATTTCGACGCACTTGAATTGCACAACACTTTCAAAATCTGACAGAAAATATCGAAGACCGTTATTTTGAAAAGAACAAACATACTTGCGTGTTAAAGTTAGTAAACTTAAATGTATGAAGGTGAAAATGCGTTCGATTTTTTACTGTCATGTATCCGAACTAAGTAATTTATATGTTTAGTATGCCCTGTACTAACATTTAAAATATTTATTACCACATATATGTATTGATTTCTCATAGTAAAGACCTCTTACGATACCTTGAGGGTCATAACATTATTTATTTGCCTTTTTTTAATTTTATATTTTAAAAAATTTCGTTATAATCGAATAAAACAGTTTAATTGGGCATGGGCCTTAATATGCTGTTTTATGTTTTTGCCCACCCCTATTGTATAACGTAAACTGCGAGAAAATTATAGAGCGTGTGTGAAGAATATTTTTTTAGTAAGTTTTTCGTTCTGGCGTGTGAATTGATGTGCGATCAGAAAGGGTGGGCAAGTAATGCTCACGGAAAACGAAAAATAAAATATTCTTTTAGAAAATTTTGGCGCGAGAGTTTTTTTTAGTCTGGTTTTAAATGTAAAACAAAACAAAAAATTTAGTTTTGGATTTTTTGAGTAAAGTTCTTATTTTTTTATGTTTGGTAAAATATTTAGGAGAGTAGTTTTGGGATCATGTTGCACGCTGCGTTAAATACTGTTATGTTAAATGTTGCGTTACATTTTTGCATTGATTGCGTGACATTTGAACGTAAAATGTTATACAGAAAAACCTCTATTTAACGGACAAATTAATCCGGTTGTCCGTTAAATCCGATTGTATGTTAAATCCGAATGTTTTTAAATCTAATCTATTCGATCGAATTTAATCTGGGGCGGAATTCAGGCATTTCTTAACAGATTATGTTGGGATTAGGTATGTTGGATGGAAATGGGATTCTTAAATGATTTTGGGAAGAAGTTCTGGAATATGGCCACGAAGGATGGAACTCGATCAATTCTTAACTGATTATGATAGGATTAAGTATGCTGGATGGAAATAGGATTGTTAAATAGTTTTTGAAAGGAACTCTGGAATACGGCCATCTGGGACGGAACTCGATCAATACTGAACCGATTATGTTGGGATTGGGTATGTTGGATTTAAATGAGATTCTTAAATTATTTTGGAAAGAGTTTCTGAAATATGGCCACCTGATGATATGATTTTGGGAATAAATTCTGAAATATGGTCACGAGGGATGGAACTCAATCAATTCTTAACCGATTATGATGGAATTGAGTATTTTGGATGAAAATAGGATCCTTAAATGATTTTGGGAAGAATTTCTGGCCACCTGGGACGGAACTCGATCAATTCTTAACCGATTATGTAGGGATTAGATATGTTGGATGGAAGTAGGATTCTTAAATGATTTTTGGAAGAAGTTTTGGAATACGACAACCTGGGACATAACTTATGATTGGATTGGGTATGCTGGATTTAAATGGGATTCTTAAATGATTTTTGGAAGAAGTTCTGGAATATGGCCACCTGGGAGGAACTCGATCAATTCTTAACCGATTGTGATGAGATTGGGTATGCTGGTCGGAAATGGGATTCTTAAATGATTTTGGGAAGAAATTCTGGAATATGGACACTTGGGACGGAACTCGATCAATTCTCACCAGATTATGATGGGAGTTGGCATGTTGGATGAAAATGTAATTCTAAAATGATTTTTGGAAGTTCTGGAATATGGCCACCTGAGACGGAACTCAATCAATTTTGTACCGATTATGATGGGGTTGGATATGCTGGATGGAAATGGGAGTCTTAATTGATTTTTGGAAAAGTTCTAGAATATGGCGACCTGGAATGGAATTGGATAATTTCTAAACCGATTATGCTGAAATTGAATATGGTGGAGGGAAATAAGATTATTCAATAAATTTTGAAAGAATTTGTAGGATATGGCTACCTGGGACGGAACTCGGTAATTAAAACTAGGACGGAACTCGGTAATAAGCAGACCCCTTTCTTAAAGCAAGCGGTTCATGATTTTAACATGTTTCTGGATAAGGCTGGATGCTTGAACATCTATCACCAGTACATGACCCACTCATTTATTTAATGGGTTGAGCTTCTGGCCAACTACGTACTCTCACAAAAAATCACGCTTTGAACACAAAGGGCTCGGATAAATGTATAGTATTCTTATCAACAACGACCTCGAAAACTGTTCACTCGAACATGTAATATGATGTCTTCTAATACCTTGAGTCTTCCAGAACCTGTCGAACCAAGCTGAAATTTATACTTTTGAGGTACTTGCAATGAAAAAGCATAAATGGTCTGGGAGTTAATTCCATAAAACATCCAATAATTACACTCTCCACTACAGCAATAATCAGGAAATAGGAAAATTGTGATTCGGTTTCTCATCCTCTGGCTAGCACAGCTGTTTATCATTTTATAATCCCGTATATAATCAACGTGCCGAATTCCATCAATATCGGTAGTAAGTAATAGCCGTGTTCAGTCCCAGGTGGTCATATTAAAAAACTTCTTTTAGAAATTATTAATGAATCTCATTTCCATTAAACAAATCCAATCCCATCGTAATCAGTTAGAAACTGCCTGAGTTCCGTCCCAGGTGGCCATATTCCAGAATTTCTTCCAAAAATCATTTAAGAATCCCGAATCTATCCATCATAATCGATTACCGAAAAATGGAAAATAAAAAATTGTTGGTGTCCGTTAAATCGATCGTTTATTGTATATCGCTTAAAACAATTTCACATTTTTCTTTCGCCTCCAAAATCACACTCCCAAAATGCACGAGCTATGCAAGGAACTGCAGAGTTTGAGTAACCATCGACTTCTTGTAATTAGCGATGACATACGTGATTTTTATTTTTTGACCTTATGTTTTACCAAACATTTACGGTTCAGGTGCAACTTGAACCCATTTCGTTTTTTTTATTATATCAAAATGGGGTTCTGTGTTTTTTTAAGACTCAAGTTTTGTATTTGACATATAAAAGTTGTACATGAATAAAAGTTATATAAATTTATTGTAGATGATTTTTTTATAAAAATAAAAACAAGTTAAGTATGATTATTTTTGTAAAAAAAAAACATTGAAATCGGGGATTTGATAATCAACAGGCAACGGGAAAATCCAATCCATATTATATTGGTGTTCGGTATTAACCCATATAATACAAATCAAAAATGCGAAGAAAATCGTATTCTATATATCTTAAAAGATAATAAGTAAATTTCCATAATACCAAAGATCAGAAATTTAACGGGATCGATACGGGCGGCTGACATGCGGCGTCTAAATGTTGTGGTGTATTTTGGTAAAAACAGCATCACGAACTACGGCCATTCAGATTTTTTTGTATAACGACGAAAGTATTGCAACGAGTATGAAGGCGCCGCACTTTTGTTTATGGGCGGGATTTGAAAATTAATTTCAAATTTCGCTATACTATTAAGTTTTGTCCTTGAAGCCGATATAAAAAAATAGAAATGATAATAAAATAATTTAAGGCCATTTTTGAGATGTAGATTTTTGTTTAAATTTTATTTTCGAGAGAACAGATTAACACAATACAAAAAAAATTGGTGTTTTATATAAAATAAGGGTTTAAATTAAAAATAAAAATCTATTACGACTTAGTTTGAGGCCAAAAGCTGAAACCGTGTGTGGCTTGGCCCATAAAGTCTAGTTTTGGATTTTGTGGGTCAAGTTCTTATTTTTTTTTTTTTATATAAAAATGTAGCTTATGTCCTTTCGTATTCGTCGTCACAATTTTCTGTCATCTCGCCAATTATTTGAGTGGTGAGTTAACACGTTCGCGGAAATGACTGCTTTAACGGTCATACAATTTTTTGGATTTTTAACACGTTTGCGCAAGCAACATTCATTTTTTAAGGAATAATTCGTCATATTTTTCAATTCTCACAATACATTAATTCTTTCCGCGATGAAATATTATTGCAATTACAAAAGTTATAAAATGTGTTCCTGAGTAGCACACACATTTAGAAAGTATGCGTCAATGTGTTAAGAAAAAAAAAAATTTAACTACACATATTTTTTTTTTTAATGCGATGTAGAATAAATGTTTTGTTTTCGCAGAAACACAGAATTAGAATTTATTTTAAAACTAAAATTAAATAATTAAATAAATTTAATTTTATTTAAAGCATATTTGCAATGCATTTACAAATTTTAAATTATAAATGGAAATGAATCTAGAAATGTCATATTCAAAAAAATTAAATGGCGCACATCGCACTAACACAAACACACATACCACTACTACTATATTTCGGATATTTCGTCAACTTTTCTAATTTTGGAAAAAATCGTCCCCCAGACTAAAAAATTCTCGCGCCGAAACATTCTAGAAGAATATTTTATTTTTCGTTTTCTGTGCGCGTCACTTGCCCACCTTTTCTTACCGCGCATCAATCCACATGCCAAAACGACTATTCTTCTATACTTTTGCTCGTCGTACACACGTACAAGGTCTTGCTCTATAATTCTCTCGCCGTTTACGTAATACAATAAGGGTGGGCAAAAATATAAAACAGCATATTAAGGCCAATGCCCAATTAAACTTTTTTATTCGATTATAACGAATTTTTTTAAAATGTAAAATTAAAAAAAAATAATAATAAATTAAATAATTTTATGACCTTCGGCTTCAAGGTTTTCACTATGAGAAATCAATATATTTGCTGCTGGTAATAAAGGTTTTAAATGTTACTTTTTACGCTATTTGCCGTAGGCACTTGGCGAAACATACTTACACTTAATAAACACATTTTATTAAACACTTGTTTTTTTATTTTGCAGAATTAGATTTTTGAATATTTTAATTAAAAAATTAATTCAAAAAGTTTAAAAAATCACTCGAGCGATTTCGACTTGTTAGGTCATCATCGAGTAGATACTCCTGATGATGACCTAACAAGTCGAAATCGATCGAGTGATTTTTTAAACTTTTTGAATTAATTTTTTAATTAAAATATTCAAAAATCTAATTCTGCGAAATAAAAAAACAAGTGTTTAATAAAATGTGTTTATTAAGTTGTAAATGTTAGTACAGGGCATACTAAACATATAAATTACTTGGTTCGGATACACCCAACATTATACATGACACCAACAATTCGAATGCATTTTTACCTTCATACATTTAAACTTACTAACTTTACAACGCAAGCATGTTACCCTTTTCAAAATAACGGTCTTCGATATTTGCTGTCAGATTTTAAAAAGTGTTGTGCAATTCAAGTGCGTAGTAATGTTTTCTAATGTTGTAATAAAAGTACTTATTAAAGTATTGTTGTAATTAAATTAATTAGTGTATTGTTCGAGTATTTAATCCTTTTATAAGTGAAGAAGTGAAATTGTTATTTTTTGTTTGTGTTTTTAGTGTAGAGGACATTCCGTGATAAAATAAGAAACAGCTGTTTAGTGTTAAATATTTAGTGTAGTGAAATTTTACCATAATAAAGAAAATGATACGATGCAGCTTAGAAGGTAAGCTTTATTATATAATTGTTTGTATACAGCTGTATTTTGTTGAGAAATAAAGCATTTTTGCTTTAGCGGATTCAGCGCTATTTAACTATTTCAATTAATGCAAAGTCTGCATTATCTTCAGCTAAAGCATAATTATAAAATGCTTTCGTTTTTGCTTTAGCCATGGTGGTGTTGTTGTAATTGTCAACAGAATACAGCTTAGGCTTTAATTCCATGGAAAAAATTTGCTGACATCAATTTTTTTGCTGATAATACGCAAAAAAAAAATTCATAAGAGTGACAAATAACAGAAATATTTTTTATTTCATTTTTTTGAAAAAAAATATGGTTTTACATTTTGACATAACCTAAAAATTTCATAAAATATTTAATTTGTACATTTTCGTACAATTCGATTTCTTTTTTTATGTTTTAATTTTTATATATGTACCACAAAAAACTACTAACGTTAACAATTATTACAACACGAAAAAAAATTAAATCATCATTTGACTATAAAAATGGCGAACGACTTATTTTGTATGAGTATGAGAAATTTTTTTTATCTTTACATACATTTTTTGTAGATGTGTGAAAAATGCTGCCATAAAAAATACTCCAATTTACATTTTTTATAGCAGTAAACTTCCCCATTATGGCAGTAAACTTCCACCTATCACAACTATTCTCTCAGCAAAATTTTACTGACAACATGTTTTGTTTCGTATACACAACCAGTAAAATCTATATTTTTTTCTCGCTTTTATTTTTACTGACAGCAGATTATTTCCATGGAATATTCCCATTATGTTTCAATTTGGAAGGGCTATAGAATAAATACATAGAGAATAGAAACTAAACTAAAATAGTGAAGTCAGTCGCACCATCCAAATCACCCAAGCTACACGAGATTTAAGTTTTTGGTTTCACACTACGTCGCAATAGATTTTTATTGTTATCTTAAACCCTTACTTTATATTAATTGAACCCTTGTTGCTTTGATTGATTACTTCTGTCGTTGCGTAATCTTGAAATCGGTGGAAATTTCCACAATCGGAATACAATTTGCTTTGAAATTCTCCATATTATTCGAATTTTTCGCCGGTTACTTTAATCATTTTCTCAAAACTACTAACATTTGTCTCCCTACTAAGGACATAATTTCGAATCGATTTTACCCGGTCTGAATTTTTCCCTTAGTAGGGGAAAAAATTATGTTTTTCTCCGATCGTAGGAAAAAATATATCTTTCCGTTGTTTTTTGGAAACGAAAAGCTCATCATTCCAGTATGTTGTATTTGTTGCTAAGCAACAAGTAATAACAGTACGAGAATATTTTTTCTGGCCTAGGCCGAGAATATATTTCATTATAGCTACTTTTGAAAAAAAAAAATGTATTTATGTCTTATGATGTCGTGGCTAACTAAGCAATAATTTTATGTCATTTTCGATTTTTTACTTTGTTTTGATTTCTTAGAAAATCATTGAACATTTTCTTAACTCTATCCTAAAAACAAAAACAAAAAATTAGGAATAGTTTAGGAAATACTTTACAAGCCTATATAGTAATGTGAATTTTTTCCTAAAACTAAAAATACTAGTATTAGTGAATTGGCTATACGAAAATAGATCAGCAGCACGATGAAACAATTGATTCAATATTGATCAACGCAATTTTTCTCTCTATATATCCTATCTTATTAATTTATTCTATATCTAAAATATTATTATGTTTTTATGTTTGTATTTGAGTTTTGAAAACCCCTCCAACAATTTTCTGGGGAATTGCTCAAAGTGGGTCATCGAGCAACGGAATCGCTTGCGATTGTATATTTGCTTAGACGAGAAATTAGTTAATTAAAGTGAGTATAATGAGATGTACTTCTGAAGAAATTTGGACACGGATTTCTCTGTGGTGCGCGGTAAAACATTTTTTTTTTACTTACACACTATTTATAAAAAAGGTGTGGAGGGTTTTGAAATCCAGTAATCGAATTTAATGAATTCTGATTTCAGAAAAAATTTAATTAAATTCCTTTCAATGAACCCGTTAAAAAGCATATTATTGCACCATATTTCGTGACGTACCATGTTGCAATGGATTGCAAAATACTTAATCGAATTAAGCTCATTAGATCATTGTTGCATTGGTTATGCACTTCAATTTGATTAAAGTCAAAATTATAATCTATTATTATTTTTGATGCAAAGGTGAGGTTAAATATCACAACTTTACATTAAACGTTTATTTATCCACTTGAGCGCAATCAATATATCGATTTGAATTAGAAACCACGATACGGTCTTGGCCATGGATGAGGCTAAAATTTAAAGATCGGGTTTGGTCCATTTGAGATGCACACACAGTTTGAGAAAATTCTCTTGGCAATAACAGGGTCAAATATGTCAAAAACCACCACATGCCATATGTTGAACGGAAAAATTTCAATATGTCCGTTCCAGAAACCACTATAATCTCGTGGCCATGGATGAGAATACTATTTTGAGATCAGGTTTGGTCCGTTCGAGATGCACACACAGTTTGAGAAAATTCTCTTGGCAATAACAGGGTCAAATGTGTCAAAAACCACCCCATGCCATCAGTTGAACTGAAAAATTTCAATATCTCCGCTCCAGAAACCACTATAAGCTCTTGGCCATGGAAGAGACTAATATTTTAAGATCAGGTTTAGTCCATTGGAGATGCACACACAGTTTGAGAAAATTCTCTTGGCAATAACAGGGTTAAATATGTCAAAAACCACCCCATGCCATATGTTGAACGGAAAAATTTCAATATGTTCGTTCCAAAAACCACTATAAGCTCGTGGCCATGGATGAGAATACTATTTTAAGATCATGTTTGGTCCATTCGAGATGCACACATAGTTTGAGAAAATTCTCTTGGCAATAACAGGGTCAAATATGTTAAAAACCACTCTGTTATTGCCAAGAGAATTTTCTCAAACTGTGTGTGCATCTCGAATGGACCAAACATGATCTAAAAATAGTAGCCTCATTCATGGCCATGAGCTTATAGTGGTTTCTGGAACGGACATATTGAAATTTTTCCATTGAACATATGGCATTGGGTGGTTTTTGACACATTTGACCCTGTTATTGGCAAGAGAATTTTCTCAAACTGTGTGTGCATCTCGAATGGACCAAATTTGATCTAAAAATATTAGTCTCATTTATGGCCACGAGCTTATAGTGGTTTCTGGAACGGACATATTGAAATTTTTCCTTTCAACATATGACATGGGGTGATTTTTGACACATTTGACCCTGTTATTGCCAAGAGAATTTTCTCAAACTGTGTGTGTATTTCGAACGGACCAAACATGATCTAAAAATATTAGTCTCATCAATGGGTAAGAGCTTATAGTGGTTTTTGGAATGGATATACAGAAATATGCCAATGACCATATATGGCATGGGGTGGTTTTTGTCTTATTTGTTCCATTTTTAAGTGAATTTCCTCAAACTGTGTGTGCATATCGAATGTAACAAGTATAATTTTAAAGCATTAGTTTCATCCATAGGCTGTTATTATGCTGTTTAGTCAAATTTTTTTAATCTGTATATTAAATTATTTTGTTGAATGCTTTATTATAAGCAATAATTGAAAGAATTACTAATAATATCAAACGATTTTAAATTTAAAGTTTTAGGAAATACTTCATCAAAGTCAGATGGCAGTATAATTTAGAATATCGAGCGTCCGAATTGATTTTTTATTCTATTCTATCTTGATCTGTGAAACATACAACACATCAGGAAAGTTTAAATTTAAAATTGTTCTTAAATTTTTTAAATTAAATATAGTAATTACATTGTTAGTATTGCTATTTATAGTAAGTAAACTAAAAATATTTAATTGAAATTACATATTTATTCAAATAACTGTTTTTAAATTTGTATTTAATCTTGAAGAAGATTCTATAATTTCTTTCGTCAGTGAGTATAGTTGCTTTACTAATCACTCTCAATTGATGGAAATGCTGTATTTACTTACAGCAAATAAAAGAGTAATGATATAAATATTTACAAATTTTAATAGTACACAAAATAACCATTTCATCCCATGCGAATTATTCAACAAAATAATGGAGAATGACAGAACTGCTATAAGGTGTTATTTAAGGATTACATTAGAGTCTTTTAATGAAATTGTTAGACGGTTCAGTAAACGCTGCCATGGATTGTCACCTAAATTTAAAATGTTATTTTTTTAGTTTGGTTGGCTAGCGGAGCGGTGACAGAAGTGTCCTTTAATATGTCAAAATCAACTGTTACAGACGTAGTACAAAAATACTAGAATTTACATGAGCATAAGTGGACAAGTTATTAAACACCCCAGCCAAGAAGTGTTTGAAGGTATCGGTTTGGGCTTTAATAGACGTGCTAGAACAGCAATATTTTCCAATGCAGTTGGCGCGATTGATGGATGTCATGTAAATATAACCGTACCATGGGCGAGGGCTGCTGTAGTGGCTTTCTTGACTCCGTACATGGCCCAAGCTTTCTAAGGCATAGAGGTTCTCTGTACAAAAATGGAAATTTTCCACCGAAAGGCTTGTAATACCTTGGAGATAGTGGTAACAGCTGTAGATTGGCACAAGTTGTAATAATTATTCCTTTCAAAGCCACATTTGGATCTGAATAACACCAGCATAGCGTCAATTTAACGATGCCCATAGTAAAGACCGATCAATTATCAGATGCACGCTTTGTCAAATGAAGATAAGATGGACGTGCAATTTTAAGAATACCTTAGAATTAAAAATTGAAAGCTCAATTATAACAATAGTGACATGCTGTGTGCTCCTATATTGTGGAGCACATTGATGTGAGATTCAAATTTTATTTTTGAACGAGATATTCAAGAAGCTATATCGATTAAAGAAATAGTTTTCTGTTTAATTTGCAAAACACTTAAAAATGTCTAATAAATATGTATAGTTCGGTCGCAGTCGCGGGATTCATTTACTCCATTACTTTTAGTATTTCTAAGGGTATTGTCATATCTCATCTCCATAAGTTGTAGAAAAACATCGGAAACATTCATCACTGCTTCTCTTAATTTTGTGGGCGTGCTCCGAATCACATGTTGGAGACCGCCTTGATGATTGACTTGATCATTTCGTTCCTCGTGTTGTTGAACAACTATTATCTGAAGTCGAGCTATGTTGTTGTGCTGATATTGAGCTTGTAGGTGAGTGTGAGTTCACTTGTCTTGGGCAAGATTCAGTAATGAGAGCTGGCTTTATATCCTTTTTTACTGTCCGGTAACACAACTGTGTGGGTACGGCAAAAGTACGAGCAAAAATGTCAAAAATTTATTTTTGTATTTGTGTTCATCCAACTTACACATTTGTGCATTCTTTTAAAACTTATTTTCTCTCGTAAAAAACTCTGTACTATATACACACAATTGTGTTGGTTGCACTTCAAATCAAGCGAAATTTTTTATCAAAACCGCCATTTTTTTGGTTGAAAAAGGGATATTATGCTTATTCGAGGCATAATTATGAATAATTTCAAAAAATGGCCAGTTATTGGCTATCTCGCTGGGATATTCTGTACCAGAACCAGTTAGTGGTTGAATTATTTTCCTAATTCATTTTCCTCATTCCAGCTAACTTTATATCGGTCCATGATGTTTGATAATTTTTTCCGTAGCTTTTGTAATGGTTCACTTATACCCGCATCAACACCGACTTTTCGACAATAAAATAACAATAATATTTATATGTAATGGTTTTTTGGGTGTACTATGAAATCAATCCCGGTTTTAAAATCCCGGAATCTATGTTTTTAAAATATCGGTTTTCGAAACCCCGGTTTTCTTGGAGTTTCGTGGAGTCGGTGCTATTTTATCGGAGTCGCAGTCGGAGAAAACTGAACTCCCATTTTTTTTGTCAAACTACAACACCAGTGCTATATATTGACACCCGCTCTAGTATTAGTCGAATTCCTAGTTTTTGATGGCTTTGCAAGATTAATAAAAAAAACAATATGATGTTAATGCAACGTTTTGAAATGCAATAATTTTAGAGGTTGACGGCTTCGATAACTCTCACGGGGACTTAGCCTTCCATCCAAATTCTTTCCCTATTAGCCATCACTTTCTAAAACTTTATCGCAAACTCATTTTCGAATTTTGTCAAAAAACCATTTAACAGTCCCAGTTTCTCACATGTCAAATTTTAAAAATTCAAACCGGGATTTCCTAAAAATATTTTTTTTTATATAAAAGTGGGATTTTGATTTTCGGGATTTTTAAAACCGGGATTTTGAAAACCGTGATTTAGAAAAAACGAGGATTTTGACAAACCGGGATTTTGAAACTCGGGATTTCGTTACACACCCGGTTTTTTTAGGTTTGAAAATATATATTTTGCACGTATCATACATACTCCCGTGAATCCTTGCTGTAAAATTTTCCATTTGTAAATAATATATCATTTTCTATTCTGGCATTTATAAAATTCATCGTCATTTCTTCTGACGCTAGAAATACATTTTGGACGATAACTTAAATATTGTGCTTATATATAACAATTATCAATTTGCAGTATACGTACAACGAATTGAATATTGTTTTTGCAAACTCATTTTGAACACTGGAAATTAACAAACGGTCAAAACTTGCTTGTTTATTCTAGGAAACATAAATAAGAATGATTTAGTCTACTCGAACACTAGACTCTTGCGTGATAGTGGCGCCTCTTGCGGAAAAATTATGAATCTATTTTAGAATAGTCGATTTATAAGAAATTCGGACGCGTTCTTAATATGAAATGAATAATATTAAACATTATTTTGGGTTTATATTCGTTTTAAAGAACGATCGGAGAAAAATAGTAAGTACAATTCGGAGGAAAAGTGCATTCCCGGACCCCCGTGGTTGCCAATTTCCACTATCGTCCGGGAATGCAGTACTTTTCCTCCTAATTATACAATATACTATAAAAATTCGAATAATTTAGAGAATTTCAAAGTAAATTGTATTCCGATTGGGGAAATTTTCACCGATTCCAAAAATACGGCCCCAGGGATCCGGCTCGAAAGATTTTTGATGAACTTCTGATTAAACTGATCAAATGCTGAATCTTATCGCCTACATTCCGTCAACTGAAACATCAAAACTGTTGATTGTCGCTCAACGATTGGATTGTCTTGGACCGTGAGCTTCCTCGTATTCCATATATTATTAAGCATAAAAATATTTTTAATTGTAGTATGTACTTACTCGTACTCGTATACGTTCAATAGCATACATAAAAAATCGGAAAAATCAATAAAAAAAAACATTTTGAACTTTAAGTTATTATACGATATTCACGATAATAATGATGACGATGTTGATGTGCGATGATGCCGATAAGGAGTTGAATATTATGTTTATGATTGTACGAGTGAGTATATGGAAAAGCATATGTGAAGCATAATTTTTTATATTTTTTATAAACCAATTGTTCTGACACGATAAACGTGATCAAGATGATATTTCGTGTTTAGTGTGCATGATTTCTGTCGTTGTTCTCGCTCTTTATTTTTGTCTCATGTAAAATTCGTTTTGTCTACTCGTTCGTAAAGGAAAAATGAAAAATCATCACAAATATACAAAATAATAGAACACTGGAAAAATTACAAAAAATTTCTGTACTCCGCGAATAGATTTTATTGTAAATATAGAAAAAATCACGTGGTTCATGTTGTTACCCTTATATTGATAAGAAAATGGAATGTAAGACGCTTGCTAACCCGCCCTTAGAAGACTAACGATGTAAATACTAGAAGAAGATTAAAGATATTTAAGTTATTTACGAAACAAGAATTTAAAAACTTTTGTATTCAAACTACGTGAAATATTTTTTCCCATTAAAATCACTCAACCCTTTAAATTTCGACTGAAAACAATTTTTCACACTTAACAAATAATATTTTACAAAGATAATCGATTTTTTCCACTTCTCCACTTCTCCCACCTATCCGACACTCACTCAACATGCCACCATATATAATACAAATGGAAATTTCGAAGGAAATAAAAAAAATAATAATTTTCCATCTTTTCCAAATAGAAAATAGTTTAATACGATAAATTTTTAGTACATATATACCTTATCGCACATACACACACATATCCGTCACGGTTGATTCTGTTCTCGTTATCAACTACATTCATCAATCGTCAAGACGTTTTTTTATCTTGGTTTTCTTATCTACCCCGCATATATACACATGGCGTGAAAAATGTGATGAAAATGTCAAGATTTTTTTTTGTATCTAGATTATTGTTGTGGCTTTGAATATTTTGATCAATATATCGTGTGGTGAATAGAAATATGTGCTGATAATTAAAATGATGTAAACTACTTAACAGTGGTATTGTATGAAGACATCTTCATACATATGTGGAAGTAATTTCTACCACCGTTTCAACTCGAGATGAAAATCGATTGATCACTTTTTTATTACGACACAACAAAAATAAAAACCTACGATAGAATCTGTCGATAGAAGTTTAAGGATGATGAAGATAGCAACACGATGAAAAAATATAAATTCGCTTGTACATTCATCTTATAAAAAATATTGAATTGAAATTGAATTGAAATTTTCTGTTCTTTGCTCGATATTTTTGTGCTTTTTATTGAATTAAGTTAATATCGAAAAAAGAAAATGTGGAAATTGTAAACTGAAAAAGCTAAAATTCAATTGTGTAAAAATCATAGCATCACAAAAAAATATCTATATTAGAGCAGTGACTATATAGCCGTTTACACTTTAATGGTGTTTGGAACATTATCTGTAGAATTTTATCATTCCTCATCTGACATGTTCACCACACTAGCCGAAACCGCAAACTTACCTATGGTACAGAAAGAAGCGTATGAAATCAGTGGAACGGTTTGATCCGTTGCACGACATACACGATCCGTTCAAGATCAATCTGCGTTTCCTCAAATTTTGTTCAGAACCATTAAAAGCCGTCCGAAACCAAACCAACTATGGTACAAGTAGCCCGAATACTACTTGATTTACTAGTTTTACGCCCCATTGTGAGCTTTGGCCACTTCATTTCTGCGGTTATGTACACATAATCATTTAATAATTAAATCACTTGTATTTTATCTTATAGTATGTCTTCTAAATTTTGTTAATAATAAAAAACAATTTATTACTACTAAAGCGTCAAAGCAAAAAAAAAAAAAACCGAATTTTCAAAAAAAAAAAAAATTAAATAAAAATTTTCAGCAAATAACATATATTTAGCTTGAGACAAATTTTATCGGAAACTACTTGGTCTTTATAGTCGATTAAACCTCGCATGATATGTGATTCATAAGCTCTGACCTGTACCTGTCATTTTGCTCATTGCTAAAGTTTTGACTAAAAACCAACAGATTTTGTAAAAAATCTATTTTGAATTATCTAGATATAGTCGTTTGAATCTCGCTTCACAGGCGAGTCACGAGTTACTTAAGAGTCTTTTGACGGAAGGTTTTGCATCACTGATCAAAAATTTGAGCGAAACAGAGGCAAATTATACAGAAGCCTGGACAAAATTGAAATCACGTTACGACAAGAAAAGAAAAATCTTGACATCATACATCACCACATTTCTCGATTTGTCATCAGCAATGAGTGGGAAGGCATCTGATATTCGTTCACTTTGTGAGAATTGTGACGAAATTGTAATCGGAATTCGAACCATGGGTAGCTGAGCAGAGTATCGAGACGCGTGGTTGATACAAATTATTTTAAGTAAGCTGGATAGTGAAACAAAACAGTTATGGTCAAAGGAAACAACCGAAAAGGATTTTCCAACACTTCCCGATTTTTTTCAAATTTTTAAATACCAGGTGTGACGGGCTTGATGATGGAAACATTGAGAATCAGGGTTTACGAAACCAACCATTTTTACAGCAAAACCAACGTTCCAGGGTAAAACCGTTTTTCAAAACAATGACGTTAAATACAACTGTGCCCTTGTGCCCATGCTGTAATGCAAACCATCATCTTTTTCATTGTATGAAATTTCGCAGTTTTGATGTTAGACTTAGATGAAATTTAGTCAATCAATCGGGAGCTTGTTACAATTGCCTGCGTATGAATCATTCAGTAAATGAATGCCCTGATTTGTCCAATTGTCGTATCTGCAATAAACTGCATAATTCATTGCTTCATGGGGTCCGAACCAATGAATTTTCAAAATCAGTTTTATTATCCACAATAACAACAATCAACCAATAAAGCCTCATGCATCGAATTATTTAAAACCACTTGAACAGCCTCAATTATATGCGCACTCGCGAACACCAGATCACTCTTCATCACCATCGCACCCATCAACATCAGCGCCAATCATTCATCAATGGCGATACAAATTATGAAGAATTAAAATCACCACACAAAATTGATCCACAGCACATTCAAAACATGGCCACTTTTCTTTAACCACAAAACCGTTTTCTACAATTAAATCACGTATCGTTTCAATTCCGCGGCTTGCGTCATTTTCGACCGCTCTCATTCACATACGTGACCTTAATGAAAATAAACATTTTGCCAATGCATTGCTCGACTTAGGTTCACAATGTACAATCGTATCGGAAAACCTAGTTCAGCGCCTGCGACTCGGACGCTCATATTCATCATCAATTGCTGTAAATGGCTTGGCACACGCTGCTAAGACCCGAGGTGTAGTTAACATCAACGCGTCATCAAGGTTTTCATCGTGAAATAGCCTGAATTTCAGCGCTTACATATTACCGAAGCTACTTACCCTTCATCCTGTCGAGCATGGTAAATTATTTGGAGAACAGTTGCCCTCACCACTGGAACTGGCTGATCATAATCTCAGCACTACAACAGAAATAGATATTTTATTTGGTGTTGACTTATTTTTCGATTTAATGCAGCCGGAAAAAAATTTTCAGCACATACATATACACAGTCAACCATTTTTGGGTGGATCCTTCTAGGGCCTCAAGTACATGATGACCGTTCAACCACTTCGGTTCCAGCAACTACCCAGTCAGTCCAACGGAACAAGGCTGGAAGGTTGATTATACGACTGCCATTTATCACACCGCACGACAAATTAGGACTTACAAGGTCTGCAGCTGTGCGTCGACTTATAACAATGGAACGTCGTTTCATGAGAAACTCTCAGCTGGCAATTGAATATAAAAAATTCATGAATGGATACTTGAATTTGAGCCATATGTCAGAAATTCCACATAATGAAATAGCCAGACTTGACGAATACGTTTTTTATCTTCCACTCCATGCTGTTCAAAGGATGTTCGACATGCCCTGTAAATCTTCTTTCGGTTTAGCAATTAATGACATTTTACTTACAGGACCCACTCTACATACAAGATGATCTTATCACTATTGTAACTCGTTTTAGGCAGCACCCTATCGCTTTTCCGCAGATGCCGAAAAAATGTAGGTGCTCGTATCATCGCCTGATAATGACTTTCAGAAAATAGTATGGAGAAACAATCCTTCCGAAGAAATTAAAACATACCGTCTCAACACAGTCACATATGGAATGTCGTGTGCACCATTTCTGGCTGTCAGGACACGTCAAAAAATAGGTGATGGTAACAAACAAAATCATCCTGCTATTGCCACAATCATACAACGGGATTTTTATATCGATGATCTTCTTTCTGGATGCAAAAACCCTAATATCGCCATTAACTTGTTTGAAGAACTATATCACGTCATGGAGGGAGCTGGCTTCTGTCTAAGGAAATGGAAATCGAACTCGTCAGAATTTTTGTATGATCTTAAAGAACCTACCATGGAACCTACCAATTCCTGATGAAATTAAGGAATCTACCATGTTAACTTTTGACGACGACACCGCGACCATCAAAACCCTTCTTATTCAATGGAATTCTGTGAGAGATGTTTTCTCATTCGTAACCAACATATCTTCAAACACTATGTATTCCAAGCGACATTTATTCTCCGAAACTCAGGATAACATGGTTACTCGGCTCGGAATCGTCACACAACTTTACCCAGGATTCGACGGACTTGTTCAAGTAATAATCATCAAAACAATCAAAGACGAAATGAAGAGACCTATTATTAAATTATGTCGTCCAATATCCAGCGAAGACAATAAAATCTTACAACTTACAGCAAAGGTTAAGTAGTAAACTTAACGGAGGGAGAATGACTTCGCCTCACGTTGTCTAATGTCACAAACCACTTTTCCTAATAAATGAAAATTAAAATTAGTGTATCACATTACTTTATATTAAATTAAATTACGCCTTAATCTCGGCTATATTTATGTAAATATCGAAGATTCAAACCATAATATTGTCTAACAGATTAGAACTAGTAGTTTTGAAATAATTGTGAACACTCCATAATGGTAAATTTAATTCTTACCACAGTTATGTACCATAATTCACATTTGACCATAATTATTTCGGAGTATATGTCGCCTTTAATAACATAAAAATGTAAAAATAAATAATTTTTTTATAATAAACTGCCGTGATTATTAATAAAAATAATTTAATCATTAAAATAAAAAATTATAAGACGATTTAAAACAAAAACTTTTATTGGTACAACTTACATTAAGTTCGATTATTCATAAAATCTTCAACGGTTTTGCATGTATGTAAATTATAAACTAGCTTCATTGGTGAGTCAGCGCGCGATGGCAAGAAGGCTGGCGCCGGAGTTATGAAAAAAATTATCTTTACCCTTCTCTCGGGACTCTTGTTTCCCAGGATACAGGCTTTAGTTGAAGAATATCAAAAGGCACAATTTGATGGCGTTGATCGACTCCTTTGCTAAATACTTGCCACTAGGATACGACAAAAGGATTCATTTCTTGAATTCCATATGGTAACTACTGTAACAAAGAATAAAAATAAAATGTCCAAAGTAGTTTTCTAAAAAAGCCTTTTTATTCCTTTTTATTAAATTACGAATTATGTAAATCTCTGTGTGTCTGTATGCGAGTGCATGGTGCTCAAACTACCATAAATGTAGCTTCTAAACAGGACAAATGGATTAATTGAGAGATCCTAATTATTTTTGGCCAAAATCGGTGAATCGGAAGTGGAAGCATTGATAAGAGTTTTTTTATTTTTTTTGCGAATATGTATTTTGAATAACAGTCTATCATTTACGACAGAAACGATAATAAACTGAAATATTCTAAATTAAATTTGCAACAATATCCGTCCATATATTTTTTTTAGAAATTCAACCGGTAATGAAGTTTTTTGGCAAAAAAAACTGTTTTTACAAAAATTCAGGACTGGACAGCCCAGACGAATTTGTTCATTGGGATGAAACGTCATACTTAAGCTTTTCCCACAAATTGGAAGAATCCAGTGAATGCGGATTAATCAGATTCGGATTAATCGGGATGAAACTTCATTCTTAAGCTTTTTCCATAATTTGGAACATTCCAGTGAGTTTTCTCCGAAATCGATCCATCGGAAGTGGCAGCTTACATAGGAGCTTTTTCGTTTTTTGTTAATTATTTTCAAAAGTATAAAAACTAATAATTAAAAAGAGTATAGTTAAATTTCAAACATAATTAATTCAGATCATATTTTTAATTTTACCGAGAACGACGAATTTTGATAAAAAAAATTATTTCACAAAAAGGGCAGCTTTCGTAGGAATTTTTTCAATTTTCGTTCAATATTCGTGGTAAAAGAAAATCGGGTGTTGACCACAACATATTCATCCCTCCATTTGTCAATTCAATATCACAACGAAACAATAAGGATCGGCAAATCAACATTTTTTAATATTACACCAACCGGTGCTAGGGCCAAATATAATGGGAAAACCGTCAAAAAAATTGACTAAGGATACTTACATAACCTGTATCTAAACAACTTTCAATGACTTCTGGAACTCATTTCAATGATCACAAAAAGCTGCCCTCATTTAGTTTAGCATCATAACCATCGTAATTTGCTTAGTCATCATTGTCCTCATTTCTCAAAGCCAATTTGAGTCACCAAAGAAGAACGCTGTTTACCAATCCACCCATTAGGAATTTCTACGAACAAACCAGGATCGGTCTTAAGGAAGGAGAAGTTAACAGCACCATAATACATCTTTATGAAAATTTTACTAAATATTTTCCCATGCATTTTATGCAACTCCAATTATTTTTATTGTGTAAACTAACTAGTTATAGTTAACTCGTTAATTTACATTATATAGACTCATTAACCAAAAATATTTGGAAAGTTTAGGCACTTAATTTAGTTTAATAAATTAACCACCTTTGAATGGTTAAATATCGATATATCGTTACCGCAAATTGATCTAAAATTTCTATATCCATGAACGTGACAATTGCAGTTTTGTTTGTTGACCTAACAATTTAATCGGTTCTCCTGTCCACATATACACAAACGGGAGCCTAAATATATTTTCTTATCCAATGACGGCAAACTATACAAAATAAAATATTATGAGCCGAAATAAATATGTTTCCCTTTATTATATCATTATGGGATAATATCAATAAATTTATCCATTAACCCTTTTTTTTGCCATACTTTGCTGTGAAGTAATTTTCTGCTACACCACAGCAACGATTTTGCTGTGTATTTCACATTCATTCACTCTCCTGTCGAAGTCGGTAACGACAATTTTTATTTTAGTATTGTGTCTGCCTATTCACATTTAATATTCATGCTGTGCTGTTGGACGGCATTAACAAAATGTAATTGAGACAAGGAAAAAAAATCGTTTTCGGAAAAAGAGCCACTGTATACATTTTTTTATGGTGCCCTGGAAGCAGAATTAATAATCACATTAAACGCACATGCGGTATCGAAACGGAAAGAGGGTCAAAAATGGGTGACATTATTAAACAAATTTGTTGCTACTTTTAGCATTCGGAGATTTTGCAACTAGAGCTTTTACAGATTTTTTACCGTAGTCCTCCAAAATCATATTTGTATATTATGTTTTTAGGGTTAAAATGTGTTGGTTTGGCGTGAAATTTTATTTTTTTGTGCGGTTGCTGGTTATTATTGGTGTTGATTATATAAATCGCTTTTAATATCATTAATAATGTAAATTAAAATTAATTATAATAAAATTTTATTTATGAGCATTTTGGAAAATTATGTGGAAAAACTTCTAGAATGTTGTTTGTGTGTACGTGGCGTAATTAATTTGTTTCGATCCATTAAATTAATTTATTTGGTTTACTGAATTTTTACGTTATATAAATTAAAAGTTTTGATGGCTATTTAGGGTGGTGCATTTATCTCGATACATTTTATTTTTGTTCGGTGGTCAGCGGAAAACGATGGAATTGTTTAATGTTTTCTTTAACTTAATTTTAGTAGAATGGTGTTGTCAATAGTTGATGGTTACTTAGTCACCTACTCGGACCGCATTGCAACGTTCCGCTTTGCAACACTTTTCTTAATATTTCTTAAAGGTTTGGTATTTAAATAATAATATATACCGTAGAGTGCCGATTATAATACCATAGTACATTACCATATGGAAAATCCTAATAATTTTGATTTTTTTTTCAAATCCAAATAGTAAACCAGGTGGAATGGGTACAAAGGGCCGAATGTCGAAGGGCCGAATGGGTCGTTGTTTTATTGAATATTTTGTAAATCTTTTTTTTATTAAACATAAATGAATTTCTTATGAATTTATGTATTTTACTATATTTCATCACGTATCCAGTCAGCGATACGTTT